>JARQSU010000011.1:0-14844 GCA_030142265.1 Calameuta filiformis
ATTTCATACGTCCCGATTACACCACCGGTACCGAGCCATCCGAACAACTGGAAATCACCGAAGGAGGATAAGCAGAGTATACGCCGAGGAACGTGGAGAGATGTCGTGCCGATCTGACGACTCCACCCTATCGTGAACCCTGCCCGAAAAAGAGTACGGAGGGTCACTCAAAAGCACAGCGCCATGGACTTCACCTCACTTTCGTTTCGTATCGCCGGTATCGACAGTTCCGAATATTGGAACTGGTACCGAAGACAAGGAAGTCTCGAGTTCCGCGAGGCTCCTTGTGCTGGAGGATCAACGGGCCCCTGAGTGGAGGCACCGTGACTGGCTTGCCGAAGGAGGCAGAATCGACCAGACCTACCGAAGGCATCAGGATCCCATCCAATATCGTCGAGGACAGGGCCGGAATCTCACCGCCTCCAGAGGCCACTGGACAACCCGAGCTACGGCAGCGAGACTGTGACGATGTTCCGTGCGGCTAGCGAACTTAGGACCAAGATGTCAAAGTGTTACGTTTAGTCCGCGATTCGAACTTTTATTTTACGTCGTCCTTCCGAGTATAATGTATCGTTGCTCAGAGGAAGGCTCCGGCACCTATCGAAAATTACCGAAGTCCATCTCGTAGGGGTAAGGCGCTTGAGCCATAGATGTCACTCTAGTGTAATTTCGCATTTCTAATAGAGGAATAGTCCCGACGGCATGACTTTTGTAAAGGCGTATTAATACAAGTATTGTAAATCCTCCCGAGGATATTATTGGCTATTTGAGGGCACTACTTTAATTGATTGTGGGGACATGAGTCCTAGCCCTCCGGTGAACTTTACGCGTAGAGCATTCTGTTCTGAGTTACCATCGTGGTCGGGTGCGAATTTTGTATCTTCCATAGTTTCGCTAATACCGGTAAGAATCTTGTAACGAGTCACGAAATCTTTTCCATTCACCTAGCTTTCTTATCGTTGTCGAGTCTCGCGTTTTTCCCAAGGCCTCCGCCTCTGAATGATTTCTGTATCGCTAACGTGGAAAAGATTCCGTGTATCGCTTATATTTCTGTTGTGAATTATTAATTCTTGATTCTGTAATATTTTCTTAGCGCAAAAGTCTCGTGACCCTGGAGACCTAACAGAACGAATCCGCCAGTTCTCGCTTCTCGAGGACGCGTGTATTGTAACGTGTTTGTCTCGCGTCCCGAGATTTCACGTATCGTCGTGTGTTGTCCCGCTTCACGGGAGCTCACGTACCGTTAGTTATAATTTCCGAGAAGGAATTAATTTTGTATTTGATTTCGCTTGCTCGAATTATTATCGATATTATTTCTTTACTTTGTTTCAAAATTTAGACTTTGTTAATTGTTGAGTTCTAAATTGTCCTAAATAAAAGGACTCCTGTTATTGTTTTCTAATCCGAGGTTCTCATTCTCTTAATCAATTCCCTTACCAACATCCAGGCGATCCCTGCCATCCATCCATCCATCTACCATCTCGTATAGTCTGTGTTAGTCAGTAGCACACTCTCCGTCCCTTCTGGAATTATTTCGTAAATTTTGATTTCGTGACGCAACGGCGCGTCTGGCGCCCAATCGGTCTTTTTCGATATCGTATTCCGGGAGAACGGAGATTCAGTATTTGTGGACGGAAAATTAGCTGTTGGCTACGAACGGCTTGGGTATTCTCTCGCGATAGTTCCGTGATATCCTGTCTCGTTATCGTAAAGATATTAATTTAACTTTTTCGTCACAATACATATAAATGAAAAGCGAAAAAGTTAATTTATTGGGTCATTTTGAACATAATTGTTGAGAACAACAAAAAGGTTATGGCTCAATTCAATTGTTTTTATCTCTAAGAAGGAATTTAAGGGTTGGTCACCCTCCCTAATGAAATATCCTTTCAAATATCTGCAAAATCCATTCCAATCTATTTCTAATGTCCGAAATGAATTTAGTATTAAGTACGTGTAAGAATGTGAAACGATTTTCGGTGCCATCATAAAAATATCCATATACATATAAATGGCGAAGATTTTTCCCTCAGAATACAAATAACCTTTTAATCCCATTAAAGTTCTTTTTTTTTAGGTCCAATACTTATCCAAAAAAATATACGTGAAAGTGGATACTTCCTGGATGGAATTAAAGGATTTACCACGAAATCCGCCATGATGACCAGTATTACTTTCTCGTTCTACCCCGAGCAATCTTTGCTACCCTTTTTTTATACCTTATGTCATCACGCTTCAACTGGCAGCCCTCAGCTTCGAGATAACACTACACGACTGACGCTGCGAAATTGTCCGATAGAAACGGCGTTGTTAACCGTTGCGATACAATATATTCTTGCTGCGATTGGTGGTGACTTCTTACGGACATTCCGATAAGTCCTGTTAAATGATGCTCGTTGAAGACAACCACTAAAGAAGAATATTGCAGTATCTTATCAGAACTTTGAACTTGATAATGACAAAAGACTAGAGGATACATCTTCAATTCTCTGGAGATATTCCCAATGATTCTATAGGGTCTTCCAGTCATCGATAACAATCATTTCAGTTGATATAATGCCATTGGAATGGAACTGTCAGCCAGGATATTTATAACCATCAATAAACATTTCTCATACTCCTGTACTGCTGTTCTTGGCAGCTGCAAGCGTGAATCTATCTGGATAACACAGAGGGAGAGAGGGAGGGAAATTCATTTATTCGATCTAGGGACAAGGTATGTATAATATGGAGTTTGATTAAATTTTTGAATAGAATGAAATTTTGGAAAACACCTGTAGACAAAAAATTATAGAAATAATGCTTGAATTGTTGGATGAAAATTTATTTTTAGCGAACCGTAGTGTATCACAGTTAGGTCACAGCCCTCATCCGAGGAATCGTCTACTTTACTACTGTGGAGATGAGAATGGAGAAGAAAGGGAAAAAGAAAATACAAAAGAAACAAAAAATGGAATACTGCGACCCCGTTTCGAATGATTGCCGGCAGTGCTCCCAGAGGGATAACGGGAAGGACGAGGAGATAAGGGTAGTAAGATATTTCGTTTGGCGAATTGGAAGGCGGAGGATGAAACGGGAACAAAGACATTTGCACGCGGTAGGGCAATGTGTGAGCATATAAACCGGAACTACCTAGATACCAAGAGTGGCTGTACTTAGCCTATTTTTAATACACAAATGGCAAGACGTTTCACTGTTCGCTTATTTAGGGAGCCACCCCTTTGTCGTAGATGCGAACATCCCTAGGGAAGATAAAGAATGTTGAATCGTGACTCTTCTTAGTTATCTTTTATTCCTTGTTTGCGTATCCCTCTTTTTCGTGCTCCTATTTTGCCAGCATTCCTTCGTTTCTTGGTTCTATTTTTCTTTTCATCCCTTGTTTTTACTTCCAGCTTCGTCGCAGCTTCAATGAAGTCAGCCTTGTCTGCTACCATGAAAACATGATAGACTGTTTCGCTCTGAAAACTACAAGGATTACGTCCTGAGGGATTCTTCACGGTGAAACTCGTCCCTCGTTAAGCTGCCGGGCGATAAAAGGTTCCCCCTTGTATGAGGGTAGCTGAAACTAAAAAGCCAATGGGGACGGATGTCAGTTCGCAGGTTTCGATCGATCGCACAGAAAATCTATAAAATGAATCAACAATATATTTGTCTCAAGACGCACTACGAATTATAAAAAAAAACACGGGATAAGTGTGTCGTAAGGTTAAATTTGACAAAAATTTAGAGACAAAATTTAAATTTTGACAGATTTTACTTTAGGGTGAACACAGTGTTCAGTTTCGTGAATGCCTGATGGATGCTGAGTTTTATTTTCTTTAAATCCCACCACCATTTCACAATTTTCTTCTTTAACCTGGAAAGACACCCTCAGGACTTTCTGTATTTTTCTCCTTCGTCCTAGAAGATTTCTCATTGCACGTTTTGGGAATAAACATCACTGGGATTCAGGGAATAGTGAGGTGTCTACTTCGAAAAACGGAAACTCTCCTGTGTCGTATTCAGATGACACGTAGGAATGACACCGTGGAAAATTGTAGTACTTTTCTTTGTTTCTTTTTTAATAATCCCATATAGCTACAGTCACTCACTCTCTCTCTCTCTCTCTTTCTTTCTCTCTTGGTTTTCTATTACGAGAAAAGGGGAGGCAAAGAAACAATCTTTCGCCGACCTTAGTTTTATCACGCCCCGCCATACGAAATTCTATATAACCAAAGATGGCACCTTCTGACAACGAGATACGTATCAGGAGCAAACGTTTTTTCCAAATGACATTGCAATTTCCTACGATGATCCAAAGGACGAATTCTTTCCTACTTACTGGAAAAAATATGCGAGACGAGTATTCGATTCGAAGAATTTGCTTTTTCGATAATATCGTAACGATTGCTTCGTTCGAATTGTACACATTTAAAATTGTAACTCTTAATTTTTATTACTCATAGAAATGATAAGTTTGATTGCAATCAGTGCTGACTTAATTCTAACGAACATTAAAACAATCTGCAGCAACATAAAATTACTTCGATACATACGTTCATTGAATCCTTCGAGTTTGCACGCATACACACCAGATGATTTAAACCGTTTACAAGTGGTAAAAATGTCAATAACAGGTTTCTCGGCTCAGATACACCTTATTCATGGACAATCCATAATCGATATATATTATAAATTAAAAAAGGTACTCAGCTCGGTCGGGTTCGCTAAGCGCGTGTTGGCTCTTTCTCGATGCTCTGGGGCTCGCAGTATCTATAACCCTCGTTCACACTTGCTCGAGATGTCTCCAGATGAAAATCATCGGCTGGCCAGGCCCGATGGAGAGTTGTGAAACACGTGGAAGATCCTCCTTTCTCGTAGACCGAAGAGTGTGGTAGCGAGGCGTCCTGTCGACTCGACGTCCCCAGAGATTTTGATTTCGTAGCAAGTAAACTCCTTCTCCCCTCTGCTACTTCATTCTAGTTTGCTGAGTTTACTCAAGTCATCAAATAGTGAACGCGACATTTAAAAATCATTTTCTTCCCTTACAAAATGTTGCGACGGCATTTTATTTATAAAAACAACGAACAAATAGTAATATACTTTCATCAATTCTGTAAATCAATAATACACTCCGATAACTTTTGCAAAATATAAATCTTTTTTTTTTTACGTCAAACCAATGTATCATCCCCCACCACTGCACTTGTTATGCGATAAACAATTTCGAATTTAAATGATTTTATTAAATAATCAGAAAATCCATAACGTTATACATATCCACACCATTTGCTTAGTATTCATGAATGCATTGCCTGTTACGTACTGAATAATTCCGTCAGCTACCGTAACAAGAGTCCAATAAAACTACAAGAGAAACATCATGAGTTCATGATACACGGACGTTTTCCTTTACTGTCAGATTGACATTTACGAATTTATAAATCCAAGAGAGATCCTCCATACAAAATCCAATGTTTAGATATATCATTTGACGAAACCAAAATACATGCGATTCGAATTCTTAAGCACTTAGAACACTCGTAAGAAACGAACATCTGTCAATATGAGTAATACAGTAAAGGAAAAAAAAAGCAGTCATCTTATTTCTCAGACGAAAGAAAACAGAAGAGGGACAACGAGAAAACAACAAGAACAACAAAAACCTATCAAATTTATCGAGGTTCGTATTTTATATCGAGAATAAATTCGAGAGTAAAACGAACGAATCCCCACAGCATTTCAGCACGTTAGGTTAAATAATGCAGTGTAAACGTAAAGATCAATATGGGTCGTTCTGAATAACGTAATGTCTTCCATTTTCTCTTCGTGTATATTTCCTTTTACTGTTACAGAATGAGCAATGGTTTTAACTGTACAAAGAAGAGATAATAATTACTGCGACTTTACAACTTAACCTAAAATCGTGATTCGCGAAATGTTTGGTTTTACGACTCGCTAATCAGATCATGGAACTAATTCGTCGTTATCGTGCCGTTTTTACGTTTTCATTCGATTCAGCTAGACAGTTCAACGTGTCTGATTGCGAGACAGTTGGGAGTCTTTGGGCAACTTGAGTCACCAAAATAAAAAGGAGCTCACCGCATTGGCAGGTTATTAACGTTGACATGCTTGAATTCGTATTCTGACTTGACAAAGGGATCTGAAAGAATTAAGAAATCAGCATTCGTTAGATATAGTCATGTTTTTTATTATACAGAACAAACATGGTAGACACTTTCATCGACTCAGAAACCTTTCATTCTAGTTTGTATATCAATTAATAATTTATATATATATATATATATTAGAATAAATAACGCCGAACTGACAATTATCACGAAAGATTCAAATACGCTTTTACCTTATATTGTATCTGTCATAAATATGTTTTTCCTTCGTTTGTCAAATAAATCTTTTTGATTATCTGTTAACACGTTCACCTAATCCACACGGCACACAAACATTGTAAGGATATTTGGCATTGTGCCAAGCGGATAAGATCCTTATAAGAATCGTAAAGGCGAATGCTCATTGTAACTACACTGAACATTTTCCTAGGAGTAGCATCGTACCAATGCGAGATTAGGATTAGGAAAAGTCGTTGCAAAGATTCGTAACGAGTGTATAGTAAACGCCAGACTGAACGAGAGAGAGGGAGAGAGAGAGAGAGAGAGAAGAAGAAAGGAGAATGAAGGAAAACAGTCTAAGGTACAAGATACCATTTAAATAATAAAATTATCCGTCAATTGGATATGTACAATATTTAAAAAAAAATTAACATTAAAAAAAATTATTAATACATTTTGAAAATTAAATTCGCCAATAATTCGATTTCCGCGAGTCCGCGTGATCAACAGTCTAGATATGGTATATGTAAATATATATTTATATATACTACCTTACATTGTATATATCTCGTATATTGGTCTGAAGTAAATAGTATAGTAAGTATATAGTACCGTTTCGTGTCTCTACATTGTCATATGTATATAATGTACCTATATATAATATAGATTAAATAATAGGAGGTCCCCTTCGTTAAAATTAACAGATCTGAATTCACTGTATTCCATAGCACGAGCATATTAGATAATTTGATAAACTCTAAATTTAGACAGTCTAATACTTGGTCTCGAGATATTGACTTATATGGTTTATGATGAAGTCATAGAGTGTTTGAGTGGAGCGTCGCGACGCTACGACTCGATAATGGAATAGCCAAGGAAAGTTGATGGTTATTCGACGCTCGCTATATGTATATCCGTCTTAAGACTTTTCGCCAAGGTCTATATATTTTAAGGTAAATATCTAAGCTACGTGTTTATATAGAACTGAGACGCAAGGTCGATAAACTAATCGTAGAACCGGTTGATAATCGTCGAATTACATAATCTAATGATAATCAATTAATTGAGAAACATTTCGTAATAAGCGTAACCCACGCGAGTTACGTCATTTACATCGGACAACGATCGATCGATTTGCTCGTTAGACGTAACGTTCGATTTTCGTTGCTTATGCAGGCGTCCTTCTCGCTCGAAGCTTCAATTTTTTATTTCGATCGACTCTGTTACTCCTTCTTTGCTTTTGGCAAATTTCTTTAACAATTATTTTACGTCTTTGTCGCAGTCTTACGCGATTCCTCGTTTGTTTTCTCCTTTCGTAGGCCTGTGGCGCGTGAGTAAATTCTAGATGGAAGCATACGACTGCACCAGAGAGATAATCGTAGAGGTTTTTAATGCTGGCGACAATGGCGACACTAATGATAATCTGTCTATTGTGCTGAGTGGCTGATAGGTTGACCTTTGCAATATTCATAAATGTATTAGGCGATTCGATGCGCTAGAGAGCATAGTTAAGAGATTATATAAGAGTAAGTGTAAGAGTGAGGATAAAAGAAGAGACAATGATGTATATTGTGACAATGATTATTATATAGTTAAAACCAGAGTAATTGTTGGTCAGTTACCTTAAAGCTTTCGTTTTGATCATAAAAATAATTTAAGTATATTTCAACCAGTCTATCAGGCTGGATGGAGTTTTGAGTGTGTCAAAATTTCGAAATTCCTCTGCGCACTGAAGCAGATATCTGGAACACTTGTAAAAATAAAAAAAAGGCAATGAAAGCGACATTCATACTCTCTCCCGATACCCCACAGTAAAAATGTATATCAGATCGCAATATAAAAATTGACTCTGCAATCCAATACTCGTACCAAAAGAAATAAAAGCAAAGACTATACTCTCTTCCATTAGAGAAGCCTCTACAGTTTGCCAGATATCCATTGCACATAGAGTACACTTTAAATTTGTGAAATATTACAAGTGAATTTCGAAAAATCGTCACGAGCGAAAGGCATTTTTCAAAAATTTCTTTTTCAGTATCCACGATTGTTGCAAATATCTACTGCATCCACGGTATACGATATTACACAGAAAAAACCTCGTAGATCCTGATCTACGTCGATCAGATCTTAAACGCACGTGGCTTTATAATTGTGAGTAACTTCCGGCGACTTGCTTGACGAAGTCGGCCTGTCAAAGTGACAGATACCGATGCCCCGTTCGTTCCTCTGCAAGCTCTTTGACTGAGCTTCGGCTTTCTCAAAGTTGATGACATTGAGTCTGCTCTCCTTCTGAAAGGATTTGTCAAAGTTCGCCGCTACCCCGAGTCTGTTACTACTTTCTCGCTGCGTCCTAGATCTATCTAAGTTGCAGATGCTCATGCCCCGTTCACGTTGCACAGGTCGGGCCAGGACGTCAGTCCTGTCGAAGTGGCATATGCTCATACCTCTTTCGCGTTGAAGCGGTCTAGCAAGCACATCAGTTCTGTCGAAGTGGCAGATACTCATCCCCCGTTCCCGTTGCAGGGGCCTGGCAAGGACGTCCATCCGATCAAAATGACAGATACTCATGCCACGCTGCCGTTGAAAACTCGGCTTTGGAATCTCAAGAGACTTCAATGGCTTCAGAGGCTCCTCCTCTAAAGGAGCTTGCACACCGTATTCAGCCATCACCAAAGACTGAAGGTCGAAAGCACTTTTGGCGCGTCGCGGCGCATTCTCGCACGGCAGCAAGGACATACTAGACCCCACGAAGACGCTGTTCTGCCGTGGACGCGACAAGGCCGACGTTAGACTATTCTGATGCACAGGATGATCCAGGCAGTGAATGTTGAATTTCGAGCAGCTTCGATGCTGCAACAGTAAACCAACTTCTTTTTTTTCTATCTACTCCATACTGATGTGGTTGTATAGTATAAAGGTAATAATTTAACGCAAAGTCATCAAAAAATTTTCTTAAATCTTATACAACGAACGACAACCGATCGCTCTCATTACTTATTGTCAGAAATTATCGAAGGGAGACCTAGATGGATTTTCATTGTCTTGGACGGCCGCTTTGTGTCAGTTCACAAGGCCCCTCTCTCTGTATTATCGGGGACACCGACGATATTCCTTAAGATTCTTACCACAAAAAACTTTAACAATTTTCATCCCACGCCATTTCCCATTATACCAACCACAAACGTGAACCGCAGGAAAAAGTCTTTGTATTCATTATGCATATAAGTTATCCTCTTACGTTGGTATAACAAAAAAGAAAAGGGACAGAATGACAATGCAGAGTAATTTGCCAAACCACGATATAGACTGTACTTGATATAACAGACGCGAAATTTGTTCGAGTAGACATTGAGACGTGACTGACTAAACTTATAGAGGTTCAAAGGTTATGCGGGCTAATTTACATGCAAACGATGAAAGAACGTTGCTATGGGAGAGAGCGATGTACCCGCACAGAAGCATAGATAGTTCACCCTCCAGGGTACTTCTATACAGATGGCTTCTCAGTGAGTAGATATAAGCCTGGTATATACAGTATTTATATATACAACTAGACAGGCAAAAGTAACTGGTATACAGAGTTAACGAATTAAACCACAGCAACACCCGAAGCACATCCCCAGAGAGCACTTTGACGTCGTGTCCGAAGAGGCCTCTTGGCTAGATTATAGACAAGAATCTTGTTATCTATAGACGACATCATTGCTTCCATCCATTTCAGTTAAACGATAAAGCTTTATTTCTCTTCCAGCCTCTTTTCGCTCTTCAGAAAGACGCAGGATAAAATTCCTTCAGTCCTAAGAGACATTGGGGTATACAGAGTCGAAATTTATTGCCTAGAAGTATTAAAAATTATTAGGGATTAATTTGAGCAATTTGTTTAGCTAATATTTCAATCAGTCAAGTAGAAATATACCTTATGTGGTCAGCCTTGATCAGAATTTCGAGCTGGACCAAAATACGCAAACACTGCAGTAATTACAGTGGCTAGTGTTAACCCCTGCCTTCGACCTATCAGCCCCTACAATATTGCATGTGTAACATGCAAAGCGTGTGGTTTCGTACACAGGGAAATAAAGGGCTTTGCCATAACGTAACTCGTTGCTGTGTGCTAATCTGAACGTTATTGGAAATCTCTTGTAAAACTAAACAAGCATTGATATGGAGAATTATGTATGATTCAGGTGGGCGATCCAAAGTGTAGCCAACTGCGCAACGCCAAATTCTGCGGATTTCACGGGAACCTGTAGTATGCTGTGTATAAGATACTTCCCGGCAGAAAATACGGGGCTACACGTTGGAGCGGAGAGAAAGACGCGTTGCAACGATTGCTCGATAAATATTTATAAGTTTTGAAAATTTCCGAATAACTATATGTATATTTATCAGGTACTCGCGACTCATGGTAGGCAATCTTAATTAATAATGCTACGGTATAAACAAAATGTAGGATTGAACGTTATTTGCTCTGACGATTGATTTGTTTTTTTTTTATACAGACAGATTCATTTCAGAGAGTCGAGCTTTTTGGAAGCGAAACGAAAATTTTGTCGAGGAAAAATTTCATCTGTAAATCAACTTCGTCGATCAACCTCTGACGCATCCGGTCACAATTTAGTGTTTACCATGTATATGTACCTATCATATACAAATTTGTGGAAGCAGCAAATCATCGAGAACAGCAGGTTAATGAATGTTGAATTAATGGTAATGAATACGTTGAAACTCACTGGCAGTTGACTTGGATCGGAAATTGCGGAATTCTGTCTGTGCTGTTGTTGAAATTTTGGTTGATACGGTTCCAGCATGCGAATTTTACCCCATCGATTGAAAAACAAGGCAATTGCTGCTACCCAGAGGACCAACACCAGGACGACTATAAGAGCTTCTTCAGCACGGACGACAACACCTCCAGGAGAACCTAAATCGTACAATCGGATGTTAAAGTAATTATCGAAGGAAAGAATAGAAGTACAGTATCGAGTAAAAATAAAATTTACTTTTAAAAACATATATGAATCTTTTTATTTTCTCCGTTTTATTCGACATTCGCCCATAGCTGCTGTATCGCAGTAATTTTACATTGGAGATCACATACGCTTTCAATGGCAATGTAAATATTTATCCATTTTTTTTAGAACGCGTGGACATATTTTATGTTATGGCAGATATACCCCATTTTGAGGTTAGGTATTCGGTACAATTCTCAGGTATTTTTAGAGAAGGGAAGAGAAACATAGCAAAAGTTCAAGGATTTTACTCCAGATTTTTACAGCCATAAATCCTCAACGTGCGCGGTATTGGCTAGCGTGTAATTGACGATAGGAAAAAAAAGGAGAAAATAAATTCGAAATCAAACTGACCATCGGAATCGGTGGAATTGATTTCCGGCGTTGGATCCAATTTGGTGGGCATTGAGCCTATGAGAACCTCCGGAAGTTGATCCTCCATATTGTCTGGTGCTTCCTTTAATTCCAGTTCAATCTTGGTCACTTCGGCTAAGCGATACAAAAATTATATTATTATATATTATTATAAATTTTACTAAGTGATACTTTGATAAAAACTATACCGTTTACAAGATTATATACAGTAACGTCCAATTGAAGTGGAACACTTGAGTTTTTGTGTATTTACCATATGTGAAATTATGACCGATTTTAAAAAATCAATGACATATTTTTTAAGAAATTTTCTTCCCGTTCGAATAGTAAAGGTTTTATCTCGATCGGATACTAAATGGCTGAACGACAGGGGTTGGAGTGAAATAGTGCATTTTGGGACTTTTTGAAAAGTGCGACAACTAGTGGTTTTGGAAGGAAATTCATATTTTTAATTATGGCACGAAAAAGAGCATCCTTCGGCATTAAAAAAACACCCCCATTGCACCCCTGTAGCATCATTTTAGGGGGAGCTACACCCCCTTGAAGTGAAAACACTTAATTGGCCATAACTTCCGAACGCGCCGGCCAATCTGGTCCAGTTTTTGCGTGATATCATCTTTAACGATACTGCAGATTCTCACAGAATTATTGTTTGCGGAAACGATCCCGTGACGGAGATCTCGAGATATCGGAAGCGCACCCGAAGCTTCCCTGCCATTTTTAATTAGGAATGCGATAAAATAAAAGTTTTATATTTATCCCATATTGTAGCTGAGATTTCAATGATTAAAACACGCTTTTAAACAACCAAAAATGAGTATGTTAAGGGGTTAAATTTTTCATTTGAAGAAGCGCCTAATTTTTGCGAGTTTCGCTCGAGGTACTCAGGGAACGACTACCACGCGCGCCAAGCGATTGTCACACGAAACTCGCAAAATTTAGGCGTTTATTAACTGACCGTTTGTCACCTGACGCTTGATCGGTGAAACTGTAACATGTTGGCATCCCTTGTGTCCCCTCCCCCCGTCCTCCAGAATGAGAAATTTTTGTTTGTCTTTACCTAAAAACACACAAAAATATTCCGCATTAAGGCGTATACACACGTACTGGTGTCAAAACTCGTTAGTGAAGTCGTAAGTGCTCCCTGTTTGCGTTAACAACGCGACATGGATAAGCTACAGGGCGAGTTTGATAAAATCAATATGAACGTTACAACTTATCAGTGAACATAATCTTATGAAATTTCCAAATCGGATTATCACGACAATCGTCGAGAGAAATTTTAGCATAACTTTGCCCAAATAAATCACTTTTTCGCACAGAGTTTCACAGACGTTCGATACACCAGACAATTGTTCGAACCAGAACAAACCAGTAAATTATTCGTCTCGCGATAAATACCAAAAATCAAAATGTTTTTTTCGCGTAAAAAAAGCCTTTTTAAAATACAAAAAAACAAAGTAAAGCCATTATCCAGTAACCTAAAAACTTTTCACTCAGGCAGTACATACATAATGAAAGCACATAATTAGAATTACGACTCTTGAAGTGGCAACTAAATATAATACAAGGTACAGTCCGACAAAAGTATAATAACCAAGTATTAAAACTTAATGACAAGTTACGATCTTATACACAATTATTGATTTCTAATCGTCTCAATTGCAAGTCAGACAAATACCGCAAGTACATTTTTTTCCTGGTACACTCGACATGAAGATAAATTACACCCTGCTGTATAAGAAATAAAAATATCCCTGTAAAATATACAGTTGCGTCGTATCGATACGTACACATTCACAGCATGTATTCACATAGTTAACAATTTCACAAAAATAAAAATTTCGAGTGAAAGCTACGTCTGTCCTTTTCTCGCGAACGTAAACGCCCATAAGTCTGTCTCGCTCGCACTCGCGCCAGATATAGGAAATCGTTAAAATTTCGAAGCCCTTATTATAACCACCATCTTCTTTCTCCTTTCGTACTTATTCAATATTTCCTAAAGGTAAAGCATGGGGCGCAGGCTTTTATTGAAAAATAATTCGACAACGTCAAATTTCACGAAGTAAGAACGAAATATCAACTTTCATTACCTATATGGTATAATATACATATACCACATGTTTGTCGTACGTACAGTGTAACTCTGCAATTTACCTAAATAAAGGTTAAACTCAATCGAGTAATTTGGAGTCATTAAAATGTCACGGAATACTTGTCGATGAAAGGATACAAAGGGGTGGTTCACAATTACGGAAGAGCTTCCCATGGGGATGAATTTATGTTACTTTGTACAGTAGTAAAAAGTAGTATCAAGTGAGATACGTATATATGTATATATACACACATGGAAACCCCTCTTTCGACGTAGAATACATCAATAAATTATTACGACTTATCGATGGATAACAAAATATTCGCCACCCGGTGGCGTTATCATTTTTTCCCAACCATACTTCCAACCCCTCTCTTCTTTCTTCTTAGGGGATATCATGCATAGTGTAATATATACGACCCGGGATCGAGAGTGTATTTTATATTATCTGGCCTAACCCCCACGGAGTCTTTGTAGAGCAGGGGATTGGGGCTGGAAGGGGGGGGGGGGGCGTTTTTGGAGGATGCAGAGAAAGGATAAGTTTTTTTTTTTTTTTTTTTTTTTTTTTACGTACTTCAGTTTCTTATAGAGGCGGGTGCTTAAAGACATTAGAAACAAAAGAGGGTTGATCGTTGCCAACTGCAAAAAATATTTAAGTCTGAATTTTGCGTATTAAAAGTCACATGTTTCGAGTGCTTCTTTTTCTCATCAACTTTTTTATTATCGTAAAACGCGGGTAGCTTCGACCGTCATCAAACTTCCTTAAATTGACAATCCCTTTCAAGTTCCGTATTGTAAAATCCCCTTTTACGAGAACGCTAAAGAAAAATGACCGACTCGTTAACTTGGGTGAAACCTTTAAAATTCTTAAAAATAAATGGGTCAAAGTCGCTCACAACCCAATCATCGAAAACCACCAACACTCGGGTAAAATAAACAAGGCACTGGATAAAATAAGCCCGCCATGGTGCGCGACAAACCCTAACATTCTACCTGAATGTGTGGAAAATGAATTTCTCAGCATGGCCTTCACTTT
>JARQSU010000011.1:31477-42930 GCA_030142265.1 Calameuta filiformis
CAATTTCAAAATGATGCGATTATTTTATCGCCTTCAAAAAAATTCATGAACAATGCCTCATTTTCGGCCGTCTAAATTGATGCTCCGTGAAATATTTATGATAAAATCTTGACAATGATTACCGTACCAACTTTCTAAGTAATCTGGCTCAGTCTTCACAATGCCGTTATCTGAGGGGTAAATAAATCCAATCAACGTATCAGTTGTCGTAATAATACAAACTTTTTATAAATATCGTCAATAATGATAATACTTCAAGTACTCAACAAAGTGCACTGTAGCGAGTCAACAATTTATCAATCTAGTCACAGGATGCATCAGGGCAATGAAATTTAATAATGGTTTATAGTGCACTTTAGTTTAATGCAGCTCATCAAATAAGCCATAATCTGTATAATATACTAAATACGGCAAAAACCAATGACGTTTAAAATTTAACGATTGATCTCTGTTAAGGTTATAATTGACTTGTGTATCACCAATAATTATTTTGTAGGTCAAGGAAAATTCATAATTGACGATTAAAACGTCGAGCTGTTAAAGAAGTTGGATGGTAAAATTTTTGTGTGGTTTTTTTTTATCATGAATTTAGAGATACCTTGTATAACTACGTTGTACATTCACTCACGAATAGTCTTCCATTCGCAATTGTCCTCTGGTTAGTTGTGAATAAATAATGATAATCACAGAAAGTGGATTCTATTCTGTTTTGAAATACGGCCAACGGTCTTGTACTTCGTACAAGATGAAAATATCTCTAGACTGTCTATTGGTATTCATAGTTCGATATAAAATTTAAAGTAAAAATTAAAACGGCAAAGCAACTGTACCTGGACATCTTCCTGGAGGTAAATAAAGTGCAGGGCTGACACAATATAACACAATTAAATTTCTTTTGACAGACTCCCGATCACTTGCTGTGCAATTTTTTTATTCATAAGCTCCAAATTATAATACAACATACGGAACGATTGTTTAATTAAAAACTTGTCAACGAATTATGGTTTTACACAATGGAAATTATATATCGGACGAATTCGAAAACAATATTTTCTTTTCACTCACCGCAATGAGAGATGTTCCACCGATGCTTTTTTACACGTATTTATTTTGATCTCACTTCACTTGTTGGAACATACATTAACACAATTAAAAAGAATACAACTCGATCAGACGTCGACTCTTGTGCGAGGTCTCCACGTGACTGGTACAAGGGAAAGCCGCGCTACTAGCAAACAGAATTTTCCGATTGCGCAGGTCTTCGCGGTTTAGGGGAAGAGAAAAAAGGGAAGGAGAGTGTCTGCATGTAAATAGAAAATAAAAAGCAAGCAGCAATAAAGAATGGCATCGTGAGACCTGATCAAAATTTAAATAATATTAACCGACAATGCAGTTGATTATTTTGGCTAATACAAAGAGAGGAGACGTCACTCCATTTATTTTTGTGAGGCTCATGGAATGTTTGTTAATCGAATCTATAAATAAAATGTTCGCGTGCATCTGTCTGTAGCAGAAACGTTCTATACGTCTCCATAAAATCCTCTGTACTATCAGAATGGAGATGAAGGATTTTTATATACACCAAGAAAAGTGCTCTTTAGATTACCTCAAATATACGCAGAACAAATTAGCTACGTTATCTGAGTTGCATTAGCATAACGAGGGAGCTAGCCACGTACGTAGAAGCTCGCTGTGTAATTAATATTCGTTGCGGTAGTGGAAGGAAACTTGGTTTACCTTTCTTATTACAGTTGAATTTTAGTACTGAGAATTTAATATAAAATGGTATTAATAATCTCGTATCCCCTCTCTATCGGCAAGACGTAAATGCATCACTGATAATTATTTAAATCTTTTGAAATACCATATAGAAATATTCTTAAAAAAGCGTAAATTAAAGAAACGTAAGAAATTAGAGGTAAAAGTTAACATCTATTATCAAACGCTGTTCACTATGTTCAGGAGGTACTGCCATCCTCAACGGAATAAATTTACTCTTACGATACTGCAACTTGATCGGTAGGACTTTGACGGTAGATAAGTAGACTAGGCATCTTGTCGAGTTTAGGTATCTCACGTGTGCCTGGGTGACGGCTCCACATAGTTAGCCCCTCATCTATAACGAATTTGAATGATATTTTTTTGCCATCATTTTTAGGTGTTTGATATTGCATCCACGACGTTTGATAGTCCACCATTTATTTATAATATTAAAATTAATTTTCTAGGGAATTTTTCATTTTGTTAGCCCCTCATTCAAATATTTTATAACCTAATCGCTTTTTGCCTATATGCAATCGTTTGTAGGTCATTTGTAGGTGCTTTATATGTCATTGATGATATGAAATAATTGATTCATTAATCATTAAATGGGTAAACTACAGTATACGACTCCGAACTGAAGTTGGCTGCTAGTGACTTAGAGTTTTAACGTAGCGCCATCTGCCAAATGTAATGGGAATCGTATGGAATAGTGGCGCCACTTGATTGGAAAAAAGTGAAACTATCTTTAAATATTTGAAATGAATATACTTTTACTCTTATCATATATATTATTTTATTATAAATATATATTTTCATAAAATATGATCTAATAATCGCAATAGGTATTTCATGTTTGGAAATTTTTTTCGTTTAATTTTCATGCAAGCCCGTGTTGCGCAGCAATCATTCATTGACTTTCATTGAGATCCCGAGACTAGTGCTTACACAAAGGTTATAGAACGATTGTGGGCATTGGTAACACGGCAATTGCCGGATTGCAATCGCAGCAAAGGCATGTTCTCCTCATATTTAGGGGATTTTATGTACCGACGCTTGCGAGCAGATGCCCTTGATCCTTTTGAAACGTTTTTGAAAGACATTGCTCGCGTTCATCCACCTCCATCTAACGACGTGGACGCTGCAGAGGACACTGACGCAGCGGAAACAAGCGGAAGTGGATTTTGAAGTGGAATCGCCGATGGAGGAAATCTAAAAAAATCGGCACTTTTCAGAGCCACTAATTATTGACGTAGCATTAACTTCTCGACTCAGAATATTTTGCATAAGATGAAAGAAGATGTTTCAACTTCTAAATTTGTAAGTAAATTATCTAAATTTATGTATAATATATTTTTTTCAGATCTTCATTAATTAATATATATGTATATTGCAATAAAAATACATTTTTTTATCATTTTAAACATGATTAACTATTTTTCAAATAGGCGGCGTGACTATTCATGCGATTCACGTTCTATTCGACAGATGGCGTTACGTCAAAAGTCTAAGTTACTAGCAGCCAACTTCAGTTCGGAGTCGTACACTGCAGTTTTACCATTCTCAATTATATGAGGCTGTGAACCTTCTTTATTAGATTTTTCCGTGACTTTATCAACAGCAGTACTCTCTAGGAGCTTTCTATTGGCCGAAAAAACTTTACTTGCTTCCAATTCGCTAGAAGAGAAATTCGTTCAAGTTCAAACTTGTAACACCCATCTTAAATAACTGCCAAGCGAGATTAAGCTGAGACTCAAGCGGATTCAGAATTTGGGCGTCAGTTTATTACCGTTTTGCATCATTTTGTTTTGTTTGTGAGTTCGACATCGTCGTTCTGAGGTATGTTTATGTTGTTTATCATCATTCATACATATTCTTATAGAAATAGTAATGCGAATATCACAGAATTTTTACCGGTTTATTTCATGACAATTAATAATATTTTGGTCAACTAAAGTTTCATATTTTTTAAAAATATATTTAGTTAAAAAATGGAATCCCGCTTACGAAGACCTCAAATCAGCACAAAGAATACTTTGACAACTCGAATGCCTATCTCATCAAATGCAAGTAGTGTATCAGGATCATCACAAAATCTTACAAAAGCTAAAAGTACATATAACATTAATGCAAAGCCCAAAAACGAGAATGAGCCTCCTAACAAGACAGGATTTGTTCGAGCAAAAACAATATCTACATTTAACTGTGTAAGTGGAACAAGTACAAATGTTAAAACAGCCGTTAAGAGGCCAGGTACTGCCTCTAGTGAGATTGATGCAAAGAAACCAAATGTTAAGGGTACTATCAAGCCTATTAACAGGACTATTATCACAAGACCAACTAAGAGTGCATCAAGAAGATCTACTACAGTTGTCACAAAGCATGTACCTGCAAAACCTAGCAGATGGGATACAAAAGGCCGTCTTGCATTAACATCTGAAAAATTAGCTATTATGAAAGAAAAGAATGATGAATTTCTTGCAAGAAATAAAGAACTTACAGAATTAGTTGAAACTTTAAAAGAAAAAGAAAATGCCAGTAGAATAAAGGCTGAAAAATATGAAACATTAAGTAATCATTTGACAAAAGAATTAGAAACTCTAACAGTTGAAGTAACAGAATTAAGAACAAAAAATAAAGATTTGGATGAGAAGTTGGAGGAGACTAAAACATCATTGCAGGAAAGTGCTGCAAACTTGAAGTCATTTCAAACAAAATGTAACATCTATGAAACTAAACTATCGGAGCATGAAAGCCAAAACATAGAGTTACAATCAAACTTGGAGTCGCAACAGAAAATAGTTAGCAAACTCACAATTACAAAACAAGATTTGCAATCCTTAATTCATGGCATGGATAAAGAACTAAGAATCCTACACAATGCCATACAGGAGCTTAAAGGAAACATTCGAGTTTTCTGTCGTGTGCGACCCAGAATACCTAAAGAATCCGCCAAAGGGTAAATAACTTTTTGACGAATCTCGCAATTCCTTATATTTTCATATAATTCCTATTTTTACAGATTATGCACGATTAACTTCCCGGACGAATGTACGATTGAAATTGGTCGATTGGACAACTCAGAAGTATCTAGTTGTGGTGGAAAGGTGCGAGGATCACGCATAGAATTTTCATTCGATAAAGTTTTCCCACCATCAGCTACGCAAGCTGACATTTTTGAAGAGTTAGCATTGCTAGTACAGTCCGCATTGGAAGGATATAACGTCTGCGTTTTTGCATATGGTCAAACTGGCTCTGGTAAAACATACACAATGGAAGGTGGATTTGGCATAGAAGCCGAAGGCATGATACCACGAACGGTTATTATTTAAAATTATTAAAAAATTAAATCATGTACAAGATATAACCATTAATCACAATTATTTTCTAATAATTCAGGTGAGGCACATCTTCAAAGAGATGAAGCAATTCGAGCTGATCGGTTGGGAGTATCGAATCGAAGCAAGCTTTTTGGAGATATACAACGAGCACATTGTGGATCTTTTGGATTCCCAGACGAAGGTCCACGAGATACGAATGGCAGATGCAAAGGGTACCGATGTATACGTGAGCAATTTAAACGTCAAAGAGATACACAGTCCTGAGGAATTGCAGGAATATTTAAAAATTGCTCAAGAAAATCGAGTTGTGGCCGGAACTCAAGTAAATGAGCGATCATCAAGATCACACATGGTGGCGCGTATAAAATTGATTGGTACTCACACGTTAAAGGACGAGGTATGCATAGGTAACTTAAATCTAGTCGATCTTGCTGGATCGGAAAGATTGAAAACCGAAGAGGCCGTGAGGACGGCGGAGACGAAAAACATAAATAAGTCACTGGCAAATTTAGGAAACGTAATTTTGGCACTTTTAAAGAAACAAGAGCACGTGCCGTATAGAAATTCTAAACTGACGCATCTTTTAATGCCATCGCTTGGTGGAAACTCGAAAACTTTAATGTTATTAAATGTGTCACCATTGGATGAGTGTTATAATGAAACCATAAATTCATTACGTTTCGCCAGTAACGTCAATAGCTGTAAAACAGGAAATGTGAAGAGGACGCGGACCATAATGTACAATCCTGCTTGATAGCATTATGCGGTAGCTTATACATTTTATACATTGATACGGGATATTAATGCCAAGAGTTACTTCACTTACCTTATTATTGCAGAGACAATATAATTTACTTTTAAATATTGACGCAATTATAAATACCCACCGGCAATTTAAAAAAACAATTGTGAATAGCATTACACATTAGTTTTTATACATTTTTATATAGTTATTGTAATATGTACTCAAATTCGAATTAATAAATATGTTAAGAGCCCATGATAATTTATTAAGCTTTTTTTTTATTAACCAAGAATAGACAAATTCTAAAACTGAAACTAAGCATAATTACGTGTATGGGTAAGACATTTGATCGTGTTCTAAATTGAATAAAAAGTTTCTAAATGCCGGCGAGGAAGTAACCATACCACCATTTACAGTGTAATCATTCGAATTGATATTTTTGGCATAAACATCTTTAGAGTCGCCATCGTTTCTTCCAAACTTTCGAAAAGTGCCCGTAGAGAATATTGACTGATTTTTCAAATATTTTTCAATCTCCAAATCGAAGGTATTCACCGTATCTTCAGTACGATATGAATTTAAATAATCTGAATTGAAAAATAATTTTTCGGACACGTGAAAATCATTTTGGGACACATGAAAATTATCGTTATTGAATTGTCGCCATATTGAGTTACTACTCCGTTCAGAAATAAATTTGATTTCAGAGTCACAAGATTTCGGCGAATGGCATTCATCCTCGCTACTGTTATCACTTTCTATAACGTTCATTGATTTCAGATTGTCAAAATCAGAATTCCATGATAAACATTGATCGTTTATCGAAATCATGGATCTTTTAATTGACAAATCACGATACGTCGTAACACGTTGTATGACTTGCCACAAATTCGAAAAAATTTCTATTTTCCAGCTACATTTGTAGATCATATTTATCTTTCTTGTAAATCTCCCAATTAAATCCGTATCTTTTTTATCATTTTCTAAAATATCTTCTTCCATAATACGAATTATTGAATCGTCATCATCCGATCTTATAGGTCCAGTACTCAACCGAAGAAAATCATAGCAATAGTGTCTGCGATAAGAAAGGAAAACATTGTATAATAAAAAAACACTATATATTTGATTACTCACGCATAGCCACTCTTAGAATATCCAAACTTCTTTTGAAAATAACGTTCCACGTAAATCGCCAAAGTGAAAAGCATCACGAGCAGTAAAATCTCAAAGAGTCTACTAGATACGATAATTTTCCAGATATAATTCCAAAGATAAAATAACCACCAAACGCGAGAAGGTTGTCTCTTAACTGTTTCTGCATTAGCAGTAATTTTCTTGGTACCGATTACATCAGCGATCCATCCTTTTATCAAATTTGAACATTCAATGAAACCTTACGAGTACAAAATTCTTGTTAAAAAAAGGTTAAACTAGACAAAAAAGAGTCTTACTTTCCTTATTTGTAAAAGAACTCGTCTGAATCGTATCGGCGATACACAAAGAAGCCCACAGTCCAATACCAAAACTTAAAAGGATACCCCAGTTCAAATAACTGGTACAAATCCTTGAAATTTCATTCCGTATTAATGATAACTTAGAAACGTTAGATGTTGCTCTGTCGTTAGAATTATCCCGTTCAAAATCTTTCAGTATCATATTCATAGAATAGCCAGGTTCTTCGAGACTAGTATTGCTGGATAATTCATTATTAATTGACTCCTTAATCATTCGACCATCTTCGCTGTCTGATTTCGATACGTCAGACGATGAGGAACACGTTAAAAATTCCGCCTGAATGCCTTTACTAAGGTTGCACCAACTGCCGTCCCTTGAGGATATCCTATCGGATTCCCCATCATCCATTCCTATTAAAAACCAAAAGTACGATACTTCATTTCGCAAAATCTCATTTACTCTGCTAAAAGCCCTAGCAGATCCGCATATGTCAATCTTTTGTTCCTTCTTTTTTTTATTTATTTATTTTTATATCTATTTCAGACAACTTCTCTCGCATGATATAATCAGCTTATTCAGAATGAAAAGATCCACGTCTAACCGTCCGTCAAAAAACATCAAGGGTTTGTCGACTCGTACGATATTGGATCTTCGATTTGAGGAATGTGTAACAAGAAGAAAATACAAAATTTGGAATGCCAAAATCGTCTATCGTTTCGAGACTTAAAGAAATCGAGAGGTGTATTACGAATATAACAGAATTGCAACGAATGGAGAAAGTACAGTTTCAGGCAAGCCATTATTATCTTCATGTAGAATAAATTTATTTCCGATAACTTATGTACCTTTTATATAGGGTGACTGTGCTAAGGTGAAACTAAAGAAACCATGTACTTGTCTGCATCACAGAGAAACTGTAAAGAGACTACGTGATAATTGTGTTCGTACGAATAATACGAACACAGGAGGTTTTTGTGGTGCCAAGATTTGTCAGCCGCAACGTCAGCCATGTTTTTGTAAAAGTTCCAAATTAAAAGGAACAAAGGATTACACAATGAATAATAAACCGCATCCTTATAATTTAGTGGATAAAAATTCAAGTAAATTAAACGAACTAAGTGCAAACTCAAGAATTACTCGGGATAATGAAACGGATCTTATGACTGACTGGCATGAGGAAGAAATTCAAGTCTCGCACCGGGTCAGCACTAC
This sequence comes from Calameuta filiformis, assembly GCA_030142265.1. NCBI lineage: Eukaryota > Metazoa > Arthropoda > Insecta > Hymenoptera > Cephidae > Calameuta > Calameuta filiformis. The sequence continues at coordinate 39,995 of JARQSU010000011.1, forward strand.
TCAGGCGAATACTATTCCCAAAAGTGGGAATGAAAATAAAATAGTCAGGGAAAATAACATAGAGAGAAATAGCGAAGAAAATCACGAAGAAACTTTTACAAAAGATTCGCTTGATAAAAATCTAAACCAACAAAATAGTACGTTGACCGCAAGTGAGAATCGGGAAATATTTCAAAATGAGGATCATCAAAATGAGACTACAGATAGCAAATCTTTTATAAAAAATAAGATAACAAGTAATGAGGACGTAACAAAGAAACCTGTGAGAAAGCAACAAAAAAGCAAAACTGACGTAGCTGAACTAAGGCAGAAAGAAAATAATTCAGAATTGAAAGTTCAGGAACATCTTGATAGTAGTGGCATTTCCAAGGATAGATTAAAAGAAGAGCAACAAAGTAACGAACATGCTCAGGATACATTAAGCCAATCACAATTTCAATGGTATGAAAAGGGAATTGACTCGACTTTTGCTAAAAGGAATTTCGAACGGTTACAAAAGGTTTTTTAGGGTTGGATGTAATAGATAGAAACATTATAGCACTTGGCGTAGGTAATTCGAGAATTCTTTTAGGATCTAATGAACGAGAGAAAGCGTACTCAAGAGCTTGAGGAAAAATTGAAAATTATGACGTGTAGTATAGAATGTCTGAAGAAAGAAGGTGAACAACGAGCAGCATGTATGAGAGAAGCTATGGAGAAGGCTGAAGAACAAGCTAGTTTGGCAGCAAGATCCAGAAACGTAGCAATGGATCTAGCAAAACAATCCAGAGACCAAACGGATATTATGAAAGCCAATAAAGATGAATTGCAGAAGCAAGTTTCAGTTCTTCGAGTGAGTTGAGGATATGAATAGAGAATTAATAAATTAATGTATCAAGAGAATGTTGTTCCTAGAAAGAGATGGATGATGTTATGTGTAAAAACACACAGCTGAAATGCGAATGCGAGGAACTTAGGTGTCAACTAAAAGCTGCGTGTGAAAATGAAGTGAAAAAGTAATGTATATTAACAGATATTAACGGCGCTTACATTTATGCAATAGATACTAATTATACTTGTTTTTTTTTTATTAAAAGATGCGCAGAAGTCGCTGACGAAGTGGGCAGAATTAAATGTGCTGTAAAACAGAAGGAGGACATAATGTCCACTGAAAAGAATGAATTGCAAGAGATGATTACGGAATTAACGAATGTTGTAAAAATACAAAAGAAGAAAGTATGCGAATTAACAGGCGTTTGTAGTAAGCAGCAACTAATGCTCCAGAACAAAGATGCGTGTATCCAGGAAAAAGTATAAAGAAAAATGAATACAGATTGCTCCATATTAAATGACATAATCTTTTAGGATGCCGAAGTGTGTGATCTAAAGTGCAAATTAAAGTCTGCCGAATGCACGTGTTATGATGTGGAGGAGGAAATACAGACTTTGAAATCTTGCTTAAACGAAGAAGCCAAAGCGTGTGATAATTTTAAGCGAGAATTGGAGCGCTGTAAGGAGAATTATTGTTGTGAATTAAAAATCAAAGATAAAATTATACTGGATCAAGAGGAAACCATTAAGAAACTTAAGAAGGTGATTTTTTCATTAACACAATCTGCACTAGCTGTTGGAAGTAATAATAAGATGCAAATGTTACTTCCTATAGCTTTTACAAGAAAGTGAAAAAATCGCTCAACAAGCTGCACGAGAGTTTGAACAGCTCACCGATCAGATATATTCTGAGAAGCAAACAAATTGCTCATTGAGAATTGCATTAGAGACAGCGGAAGCTGAATTGGCTAATGGTACTCGTGTACAATGTAAACAGTGTGAAGCATTTGAATCTGAGTTGGACTGTCTAAGACTGCAGAAACGGAAAGCTTTAATGGCTGCAAAATATGCAGCTGAGAAATTGTGTGAAACGACTAAGGAATATCAGAGAGAGATTGAGTGCGAAAAAAGGCAACAGAGATTTCTTACAATTGTCATCCATAAAAAGGAAAAAGAGAATCAATGCTTGAAACAAGAGATTCTATACAGCAGACAGATCGGAAAATGTGGAATAAATAATTATATGGCCTAACATAGTGGTTCTTCTGATATTGGATAAAAAATCACTGTTTCATGTATTGTGTAAGACAATGCCTAAAAGTAACAACAAAGATGTAAGTAAATCAACTGCCATGTACAGGTCTGGTACAATAAAATCATTGTAACGTTTTAAGAAATATGATTTACTAAGTTAATACTAAAAGTTTTATATGTCAGTACATAAAGAATTTATTTAAACTTTAGCTTAGATAATCTCACCTTGAATTCTAAGAGCAACAAGTGAAGATTCTTTTTATACCATGCAATATTATAATTTAAATGTGTCTGCCAATTCTTATCAAGAAATTGTTTATAAAACACAGACATTTCGTCAGCACTCACAGAATTGATCCCTTTCTTTTTCAGTAACTCTTTGAATTGCTTACGTTCCTGAAAATGATAGACATGTATAAGCAACCTTTTCATGATTTGCCTATACTAGTAGCTATAATAAGATATTTACATGTGAGAAATTGGTATTGTGTTTTGTCCAAAATCGTTGATTCCATTCTTGAGTAGCCTCACGAGTTTCTCTGTATCTTTTTTCCAGTTCCGTTTCTCTGTCAGATTTTCCAAAAATAATTGGCCTCAAGTTAGATATTGAATCAGGTGGTCCTATTAGATCCCTATCGCTTTGAATTGGTGATTTGGATGTAAGGTTAGAATTGACTTTCTACGTGAAAAATAACATAATATGTATTAACTAAAATTCCTTAATCTTTAATATATAAGATTTACCGTACAAAATCGGCGAGCATGATTACTTAAATGTAATTGCCGTAAATATGTATTTATATTAGCCATATTCTTGCTGCTTGAAATATATGATCACTCCATAACCGTATCCATGTTTATGCTGTTTACAC
>JARQSU010000011.1:43030-122040 GCA_030142265.1 Calameuta filiformis
ACCTTCCTATTTCTCTTTCCTCAAATTGTCTTGCGTAAAGCTACTTCAGTACATGTTCTTATTTTTCTTTTTTCTTCCTTTTTTTCTTTAGGAATCTCACAAGAGCCGAAAATCTCGACCCGCCCGATTTTCTGCTATCTCGCACTCTGTCGGCGAAATCTGACCTTTAACGAAGTTACTTGTATTATTTAATACAAAAAAAAAAAGAGAGAAAGAGAGAAAGAGAGAGAGAGAGAGAGAGAGAGAGAGAGAAACGAACAGCCTCCTCCTTCGTAACGTGCTCGTTGCAATATTACAAAACGTTACAATAAATTACTAACCTCTCGTTGATAATGACATAAAAGACTTATACAGTATCATGAGCGCTTCGTCACTATATCTTAAGAGTATTCCTAGAAAAATATGTCTATCGTATGTGTACATATCAACAATATTAAGTATCAAGTATCAACATGTTTCTTTGTTTTTCTTTTTAACAGCTAGAAAAAGTGTTCGCGCGAAGCGTTTGGCAGAGTACAAAATGTATGAAGGGCGTTATTTATATTACTTCTTTTTTTTCTTCTTTTTTTTTTTGGTTGGATCCATGATCTTCCGCTCGCCCCTCTTTATCCCCAATTAATTTTAACGTTATAATAATTCGCACGACTGTATTACATTTCGCGAAACGTCCGCGCGCACGATCGCCCTGTTGTGTCGCTTGGCGCGCGAGAAAGAAAATGAAGTCTCGTGAAATTGATACGAAGCAAAAGGGAAAAGAAAAATTTTTTTTTTTTTAAATCACAATTGATCGCTACGACCGATCAAGGACCGAACGAAACGCGGCGTTCGTTTTACTTTTAAATCGCAGAAGAAAAAAAAAAGATCGAGGACGTAAGTTACAATGAGACAAATTTATAATCGCGTAAATTATCAATGGACGCTCGAGAGCGTCGATATAGCATTTATATGATATTACTTCGTTATCTATTAATAAAGCTAAACAAGTTAATCCCGGGATCACGAAAATAGTGACACGTGTCGCAAACAATCTTTTATAATCGTTTATATGCGGACTCTAATTAATATTAAACTAACGACAAACCCTTGGGATTGGAATTGCATAACCGAAAAATGATTTTTTTTTTTTAACTGTATCGCTCCAAAGACAGAAGTCGATTTACATGTTTAATGAATTTCGAATTTTTAAATATATATATATTATTTTCATCCCAAGTGACTCTAAGGCCATCGACGACGATCCCCAGCTTTTCAATCTTTTTTCCTTGTGGCCAATGAAAAATTGTCAATGCGAAATAGGAGGAATGGAATTTGGCCGAAAATTTATTAATACATTACTCGTTAATTATTTATCTCCAGCTTCTACTGATAGAAGATCCTCAAGACTTGGCAATACGTGAGAAATCCATAATTCGCAACTTTCTTTGCCGTTTATGCATTTCGTCATAATTGTCAATTGAAATCTTACTTAAAAAAAAAAAAAGAAAACAAAACGAAAAACAAAATAACAAAAAACACCCAAAAATATATCGGTTCACTTTTCTATGCATTGAGAAGTCAATTCGAATTTCCCGATTCGTACTAACCTATCGATACAGAAATCATACTCCCATTTCGACAACTGTAAAACATATAAATAAACTACACTTATCTTGTCATATTATCAACGGCTAGTATTGGCTAGCATCGTATTTCCACTATAATTGCTATCGCTAAAGGTACATCATAAATATTTTATAGTCGGGGATATAATGTTACACTATTTACAGGAAGAGGTGTATGATCAGAGATCAGCCTGCAGTTATTCGAAACCTGCGAAGCCCGCGAAATTCAAACGTGCTTCTTTCTTCTCGTAATGGAACGTCGGCAACGTTCCGTATTCTCATTGTATTCGTTTCTACGTTTTCGTTTTCCTTCAAATTACTTATTATCAAAAATCAACCGTCACGTTCATTGCCTGCGAGCAAGCCTACCACCACCCTGACATTACATAAAATATTCTGGTTTCCCTTATGCTGGCTACAGTGATCCTACGGAATTGCTCGTTAAGTGTAATTTTGGTAAGAGGAAAAAATTACTCTTTCTATCGGGATAGTAAGCTTGCAATTAAGGGCTTCAGCCATGTAACATGTTGATTCGCTTATACGCTTGTTTTCGATACTGCCGACATTAAAAAACCAATTTTGCACAGAGTTAGAAAAAAAAGAAAAAACACTAAGCCATTCAAAATCAACCCCGGTTTTGACATATTTCTGTATAAACTTATTCGCTTCTTAAAATAGCACTCATCCAAGAGCCAAATTGGTCATACAGGAAGAGCAGAATTGCTACGTGCAGATTTGAGGTGCGTTCAGAAATCTTACTCGGGGTAACTCGGGCGCGTTGCGTCCCTTTTTATAACGTTATGAAGAGGATAGGACGACACCAGAGTCGTCGACTCCAGATAGATTTCCGAACGCAGCCCTGAGCAGACATGGCGACACCGAGTACAAATGAATATAGAAAATTCGACATCGATTACGAGAATTAGGATCGATATGGATGCATCGATGGATTAGATTCCTCTAACGATACAGATTAAGGGAACAGGACTCGTTAAATATATCGATCACGCAAAGCCGTCGTGATCGAGATTTGCCATTAAAAGATATTTACTTATTACTTTCACGCAAAAACGTGATTAAAAAACTGTTAGAGCTCAAAAACTTGCTTTTTTTTCTCCTACCATCAATCTCTACCTACAATCTTCAAACGACTATTTCATTCACAATGGAAATATGTAAAGTTTCGTGAGGTATCGACAATGCTAGAAAGTCTTTTAAGATATTGGTCGAATTGGACTATTGCACGAAGAGTGACTGTGACTGTGATTATTTGTTGAAAAAGCTACGAAAGTATAAAATTACGAAAAATACAAGAAACGAGATTGTCCCAATGAGATGTTCGATAGAAAATGAATTTACATCCACACGCAACACATCCATCGTGTGACTAACTGATTCGATGATCGTGCTTTTTATACACTGTCATCATAAATCACGCTTTTTCTTTAACTTCTATTCTATGTTATATACGTTATCGCGAAACCTAATTCTTACACAATTTAGATTAGGAGACCGTTAACTCTTCTTCGGCAGCTACGTCCTACAGCGTTATCGGCTCCGCGTATCCACGTGCCACTAATTCTTCCGCGAGGGATATCACCTGGGAATGCACAATTAAATATACAAATGTTAGAAGATCTCATTTTTATCGGCCGAGACACGTTTCGTAAAATCAATTGGCCGGGTAGCAAAAAATTCATCACTGCCAACTTCACGACGATTGCGTTTCATTGCACAGAGAAGACACGTTGACTGAGACAAGAGCGACGTTATTTTACCGCTTTAACTCTTTGCGGTCGTATTATTTTTTTTTAAAAAAAGGTCAGTAGACTCTGACGGCAAAGAATAAATACGGCAGCGACATTTTTTTTTTTTTTTTTTTCGTATTCATAAACGTCAAAAATGCTCACCCCATATTTTTGAATATTAAAGTATAAGCTAATATACGTAAAGGTGTCGACGTAGCCCTCGATCTGAGCCTGACCAACGATGCCAGAACAAATATGAGCTACCAGGTCGTACGCCTCTTGTGTCCATTCACCTGCATGAATAACAATAGCAATAATGCAAAATATTTTAGAGAAATTAACGTAAAAGGATATAATTTCGTCGAAGTCCGTTCGTAAGATTCGTTCGAAAATTTCTATTTTATATCTCATAGCGAAAGATCTTACCGTTTTTCGGTTGGATATGGGCTAGGAGCACCTCTATAGCTTGGAAAGGTAAGGTTAGATAGTCTGACCGTATTTTTCTCATATCGGCTCTACTGAAGGTCCAAAAGCCACCGTGGTCCACGAGACGCACCAAATGTTGGTCGCCTGTTGGGTCTGGATTCTCAATGTACACCCTAACCCATCTGCTATACCATTTTGCTACAAGGATCATGCCCCCTGTGAAAAAAAAGAAAATTATATGAAATTATATTTTATGAAAAAATTGATAAAATTATTAATAACACTTCCTTGCAGGACTTTGGACCAGTGCTTGTTATCTTATTGTACTGGTCTTAAAGAGCGTTAATTTCCAAAAATTTACCAGAGCTTCACTCACTTCTCAACTCATCTGGCACAGGTGGCGATTCCACCGTGTTGTAAAGCTGAGTCATGTTTTCGTCTAAGATTCTCAACGAGGGATAAGTAGGATGCGTGGGAAGGTGGATAAAGAGGTGATTGGGTTTCAAAATGTTGCAGACGAGTACGTCGTTATTGACACCCTCGACCAGGGCCAGCTGCATCAGTTCGGATGCCCAAGGAACCTGTTCAGGAACTTGCAGGAATGAGACTTGTTCCAGATTCAAATTTGGAAATTTCTTCTCAGGAAACTTTTGCTTAATAATGTCTAATGCAAGATTGATTCCATCGGCGGAACCTTCGATGGCACAGATTTTCAGTTCTCGCGCGGTGGGATGGCGCTTGATAACGAGATTAACTTCAGCCTTTGTGCGGATATTCTGAAGGAAGCTTCCGTGACGACCGATCAGTCTTCCGACAAGAGCTTGAGGAACGATGAATTCATAAATGGACGGATTTCTGTCCGTGTTATTGTGCCCTCTGATGCTTCCACCTGGATCAAAAAATTGTATGAGCACACAGAGTAAATATTTATCTCGAATTTATCTATTCCTTATCGCCTACTGGCCTTACCTTTTCCACTATCAGTGCTTCCCTCGCTTCTGGCTTCGTCGGTTACACTGCCTTCCAATACACCGGAAATCGGACTATGATTAGCTGAGTCTCTCTCGGACACAACGTGGCCCTGACTTTTGGCATCACTCGCAGCAGTGCTGGTGCCAACTGGTTTCTCTGAATTCTCCATATGGATACCGAGATCATGTCCGTTCTCCCTGATTCCGGATACAGGAGACTTGGGTACGTGTATGGGACTGGACTCATCCTCTTCGGTAACGTTATCAAAGACCTTGGTCAGCTTGACCTCTGTACTATCTCGTATGGTATCAAAAGGCTGCATGGTGGGTCTGCTTCTTGACAACATGGAAACGCTATTGGACTTCGGATTGCTTCCAAGACGTATCTCTTGCATTTCCGGCAGAGGTTCCACGTCCTTGTACCAGGCCTGACTGTCGCCCGATGATATTCCGGATTGTATGGAGATGGTCAGCGACGTCGGATTTCTCGTGGGGATGTCCAGACTCTCGCTGACCCTTCTCGGGCTGCAGACTATCTCCTCGCTGGATATTCCCGATGATGAGTTCAGGGAGAAGGACTCGTCGACGTGGATGCCCGAGTCGTAAAGATTCAAATTTCCCTTGGATGCTGTGGTCTGATGATTAGGATCCAGTTTGGTCATTCCACCGGGGTCAGCTCTGTCGACGCGCCGACGCTTGTACCACAGGAATCCAAGCACCAGAGCGAAAGCGGGAAAGCTCCACTTCACAAGCTGAAGTCGTGACGACGACATGTTTCAAGTCCACGGTAGCTACCGTAACTCAAAGCCAAGAAAAACTGAAACCAAAAATATCTATTTTTTTTTTTTTCAATATCCTCCGCGATGCTGCCAACCAGCTCATTCTTCGTCAAAATTCATAAATCTAAGTAGACACCTCGTAAGACATAAAATATTTTTTACCAAGCTTTCCATCAGGATCTATTTAAAAACTAGAAGCTCAAGTCAATCAAGCGAACTCGAATAAGCCAAAACGCAATTTCTACAATTATCATAGCTCGTAAAACAGGTTGACGACCTTCATTTCGGAATAGAGTTCGCCCCCACAGGCACACGACGTCTCCTTCGAGAGTTCACGTGTTTTTGGGCGAGTCGTACAAAAAAAAAATGAAAAAAAAAGAAGAAGCCACTTTGCGAGCTTCGAAAATCACAAGATAACGAACACAAAAAAAAAGTTTACGAAACAAATGTCACCAACCGACATTTTCGTTGATAATGCAAAAATAACCAGCAGACACTGGCGGTCAAGCCGAGGCAAACCCGACGCCCAAGGAAATGTCACCGGCGTATACCGAAAAAAAGTCGCTTATTGCAAATCCACCTTGCTTTGTTTACGATCCCGGCAATCATGAGATAACCAGTGTTGGAGATCTATAGCTCTTACGTACATACATGAACGCATCTGCCTTATCAGAGGCCACGTGGGTTAACTTGTTTAAACAAAGAAAGAGAGAAAAAAGTCAAAATAATTTATTTATCGCGTAATAATCAACAAAAAGACATCAGCCAATCGTACACATCCATTCCCAAAGACCCTTAGGTCCCAGTGACATTTTTTTCTACATCCGCCTAATAGGGAACGACTATTGACACCGCAGGACAGAGCAGGAAGTTTCCAGAACGTTCCATAGGCGTGCACGCGACTCGTTAACGCGGAGTAACGAAATACTCACGTGTTTCAATCTGCGATAATTCTGTGACATTTTGCCAAAAATTCGTAATTTCGCAGCTGCGAGATAAGCAATCGCCGATTGTCGTTTGTCAAACGTTGAACGATATTTCACCTTGCCGAAGGACCTTTTTAGGTAGGGCCACCGGACACGTGGTAGAATTTTGTTAGTTTCGCCGACGAACGCTACACCCTTGACGTCAGCGCCACGAGAGGACCAGAGCGCATGCGCCGTGAATGGCGTCACGGGGGAGGAGCGGGCGGGGGGGCTGTTAAAGTTCAACCCCAAGTCAAATTAATCACGAGCAAAATAGTTTCCTCCCTCGATAACATAAAATGTCCGTGGGTATAATTAGACGGGACGAATTTCCTACGACAAATTAATTATTAAATTGCGATGAGAGGCGAAAGTATTTTTTTTTTTTTTTCGAACCGATATAACGTTATGCTGATTCGGTTTACGAGTCATTGAAATCAGAGTGAAAGTATCGGTCGATCATGCGAGAAATAAAATGACGCGCAATATGTATCTGCCTGTGGAAAAAAAAATTGTCTCTTTATCGAAATATAAAATTTACCGATAACGAGAATTTCAGAGTCCGATTCTGCTAATTGGACAAAGTCATTTTTTTGGTTACACGAATTTTCATAACGATCGATCGCCGATGCGAAGTCGAGTCCTGACTACGTGATACAAACGTAAGATACAAGTTGACGAAATGAAATCGAGTTCCGAAAGGAGGCCGAAGTCGAGAATTGGAGAAGATAAGAATCTGGAGCAGCCGATTGAACCAGGAGAGACTTAGAAGCGATATTTTGCAAAAGAAAGAAAGAAAAAAAAGGGAAAGTAAACCTATAATAATTATGAAGAAAAAAAATATATATATGTCAGCTATTTTTTTTTAATTCCAATCAACTGTCGCTAAGACGTAACAGATGGCGCAACTGTAATCACTGAAGACCGATTACAGCGAAACGAAATACCGTGAAATCCAATATTGTCCCCCTGAGGCCTTTGAGGCTTCGAAGTGTCGAAACAAAGTGGACAAAAGTGCAACGAAGTTTTCACTTTTCGTCGCGACACCCGAGTATCGCTAAGATCGACGTCGTAATTTCAATGCAGCGTAAAATCGTAAAGGCGGAAGCGAGAGGGGAAAAATAAAATCAATGAAAAAACGTCACAATACGCGGAAAATAATAAAACGTAGGCAGCGAGTGAGCCGCGTCGAGGTCAGGAGGAAACTTCGATTTCGGTCGAATCCACGTGGTGTCCGCGCAACCAACGCGCCCAAGCGATTCGTCCCACAAGATATTTTTGACTCGTGCCCGACGTCGACGTCGCGGCGCCGGAGCGTCTTCCGTGACAATTTGCAGGAAGTTTCGATCAGTCGTAAGTCACTCCAATTCTTAGCCGACCAACGAACACGCGTTCCGCCATTGAAAACCCGTGTAAAATATTGAACCGCGCGGGGAAAGAAAATTTCAAAAATTAAGTATAAACAAAATTATTTTCTCTTATCAATAATTTCCCACGGTACACGCGTTTGTTTTTTTGGGAGTGAAAAAATCAGTTTTCGAACTGTATACCTACTAGTGCCCGTGTAAAGTTCCTACACGTACGCGTGTGTAAATATAAACTGAGCACGAAGAAACGCAATCGCGTTACGCAAACTAAACAGTTGAATCTTCACGAAATTAAACTCCAGCCACAATCGCCAGTGAACTTCTTCTCGGTTTACTTCATCCGCGTCGCATTATAGCTTGACGAGTTAGCAGATTGCACGAGCGTGACTTCCGGTTTCCGATTCGACTGGTTCGCGAGATTCGCAGAGAGCACGAGAATCTTTATGTTTTCCCAACGCACGAGAAGACCGGTCGCGCGAGGCTTGATAGTTTGATTTTTGAATTTATCAAGGAAATATGAATTGCAAGAAAAAAATTGACCTTTCGAAATTTACAAATATTTTCAAAATTGAGCAGCAAACTTGTGAACGATGTGGACTTTGTGCCTGAGGATAATTCTTCGGCGTTACCGAGACCCCAAATATTGACACTCCTAACTGGCGGACAGACGTTCCGCCATTATAAAAGAATTTCGCTGAGTTCGAATTGTCGATAAATAAATAAATAAAAGATTAGAAATCGGGAAACGTTTACCGATATGGAGGAATCGTTGAATGATAAGTATAATTTGATTTGAATACCGTTGAGTCACTTCGTTGTTGACATCGTAATGAAAAATAATGTAAATATGCGTGAATCTGAGTCAGCGTGTTAGAAATTAAACGACTAACGAAATTCGAAATTGGCAAACTGTATACTTGGTAATGATAAATAAAATTTCAAATTTACCGTCGAGACCGACCGTAACCTTTACGGCGACCGTTTGACTCTGTTCCAGAAAAAAATTCAAAAGTTTCACAAGCAACTTCAAAAACAGTTATTAAAATGTCAAAAGGACAATGATAAAAGGCTGATTACAAGTTACAAAAAATAATAAATAATCAATTATTGGCATAAACAGTCAACCATCTGGTAGCGTCCGGTCCGCGAATCAAGGTAAGATTAAAAATCGTCGGTTAACTAGAAAGTCCAAAATTTAAATGCATCACTATCCAAATTAAAGTTACTGTCATTAGTGAATAATAGAAAAGAAAAAAATAATTTCAATACATCGTAACACTCACCATAAGTAAATACATATTTAAACGAGAGCAGGAAAAAAAAACCACAAAAAATGCCTAAGGGAGGTCGATGACCAAAACTTTGCCGACGACTTGGCAGCTAACGGACGACGAAAAAGGTAAAACGATTAAAAAAAAAAAAACTTGTGAAAAAAGAAAAAAGTCGCAACAGAGGTTGGCGAACATTCAACGCGTCATCGGTAACGGCAATTCGATAGATTATGGCGGCTAACGCGTTGGTCACTTATCGAGCATAGAAAATTTTAGCGCGATAACAGAGATAGAGTCGCGCGACTCCAGAACGCGACACGTGAAAAGTATATACGGCAACGCGTAAGCGTCGCGACGACTACTGGCATCCAAGTTGGCGTAGTACTGTATTTTGCGCACCGGTTCTCCAGCAGCACGTGGCCCGACAGTCAAGACCAATAAAACAGGCAGGGCGCATGCGCGGCCATAAAGCAGCTTTCACAACAGCGAACCCACCATAGGAAGCAGAACGAGCTAGGAAAAAGTCAAATGAAAGAAATAACGTAAAAAAAAAAAAGAAAAAAAAAGAGGGATAATAGCTCGGCGAGGATATTTTTATACCTGAATCCAATGTATCTTTATACACACAAGTTGGGTTCTGTGAAAAGTTGCTGCACGACAAACCAGCTGAGCAGAACCTTTGGCAGGTATACAAAATTACAAATGTCTACTGAATAGTAACGCTTTTGCTTCCCAGTTATTCTCGTAGCGACGACCAAGAACGTTTTACTGGATTTTCAATAATAACTAAGATACGTTAAAAGGAAAAAAATTTTTTTTTTTTGTAATTAATGATATCAGATTGATAGAAAAGAGTCTAGGAACAAAAAGCGTAACGGCATTGTAGATATCGATAGGAGATACGAAGTTAAATAAACAGCTGGTTGGAAGCTTTACGCTATGATAAACTAGCCGTCGGGCATAATTCGACTATGGAAATTTCCATTCGGGACATTCAGGATCAGCCAATGCGCCATTACGCAATGTTTTGGCTATTGCCAATAAAATCGGCATTCAAAATTCTGTAGACACGCCTGACGCAGTCGATATTAATGTCGGTTGCTTTAATAATTTTATGAGAATCGACGATCGTTTGATCAAATCAAATTCGAATTTCAATTTATATCCGTTCTCGATTGGCTTTAAATAATATAAGTCTAAAAGCTGCGCTCGTAAAGTTTTACGCAGCACGATTGATCGTTGTCGGGTAGTCGTTCCCAGTGTTGAAAAAGAAAATAGTAAAATTCAAATAAAAACCGGCAACCGTAATCGTCGAATTTAATCAGGACGGCTTCGCCGCCATATTAATCTGTAACCAAGTGAATAGAAACGTTTGTTGTCAAAAGGCGCAGAGACTTAAATTGTTACGATAAAAATGCATAAAAATTTCTTAACCTACAAGCGGACTAACTGTCGGGAGCGAACTTGTTATTTGCGGTTCAACGTGCCTCTGGAATGCCGGACGTTCGGGTTGCTGGTGGATGAAGTAAGAGAAGGAGAAGTCAAGTTGAGAAAGGAGAAAGGACGCCGGATTTCAGTCGAACCGAAGGAATTAATAAGAACAGGAAAGAAAATGGCTGCAGCCACTTCCATTTACATATACAGTCTATACGTTTCACGAAGAGTACCAACCATGAAAATCTTTTAGTCAGCCAGGAAAGAATACGCGTGTCAGACGATAAACGAGTAACAGGTAAAGCTTCTTAAATTTTCTTTAATGCTTCACTATAGTTACCGAATCATGATTTCTATGATTTTATTGCCAACGAAAGTCCTTTCATCGGCTTTACGATGTTCGATCGTATTCGCGTATGTTTCATAGGCGACGTCAATATTGACAAAAGAAAGAAACTACAGTTTTCAAGGCGTAAGAGAAAGAGGGAAGGATTCAATTAAGATCTAAGCAAGTAGCTTAGAATGCGGTTATAATTTTTATTTATATAACATTTCTTACTTTGGAGATTCGTTAACACGAGGACCGATAACTAATGTCCTTGACATTGTTCGGGTTTGGCCATTGACTTTGTTTCTGTTTATCTCGAGGTGATCCTGAATTCGAATTTATAATTTTCACGGAATAGTAAAATAGCATCGACAGGAGTTTTAGTGTACCTGGACATGACTTATACGTGTTTGTGTATCTAAATGTTAACGCGAATGATAACGCGTTTATCATAGTATAAATGACTATTGCGTAGTGTATCGTAACAATGTAGTCGATAAAGCAATATGTTGAGATCGTCGGTCGCAAAGTATGAAACGGAAATACAAGTAACATATTTACTGTATAAAGTAGAAAAACTAGTAGTCGGTCTAACGATAGATCGTTAGATGCAAGTCTTGATAAACGTGAATTAAAAACAAAATTATGGCAATGGGAGAACAAAAATGGGAGATGGGAATGAGATAGAAATGTGCCGGTATGGCGATATAAACAAACAAATAAAGATTAACCTTTCAACTTTGATGCGTGTGTTAAGTCAAAAGTTTATGATATGTGGTATCGAGTTTAGGATAATAGACAAAGGAATTTCGAAGATTTAGTGAAATTCAGTGGGACGAAAAACATGGGCGTCGCGTTTCGTTCTTTCCGTAAGCAGCAACGCTATTTCCAGATGTCGATAATCGTTCAACCGTTGTAATCACGATTATCTCTCGGTCTATTAGCAAACTATTATTTAAGTTTGTATGGTCTTCAAAGTTTGTACAGCCAATGTGATATCGTCTCTGGAAGGTGGCGTAACGTAAAATGAAGTTAACAAGCTGCTGATTTGGTGGTACGTGTCTCCGCGTCCATATTGTGAGACTCGACTATCCCAACTGCGGAAGCGAAGTTAACCAAAAGGAAATCGAAAATTTACGTGTAGCAGAAGAAAATAAAATGACTAGGAATTACGTCAAAGTCGCAAAGACTCGATCCTGTAGGATGAATCAGCGCGAGATGAAATTAGATTCGCGTTAGAATAGAAAGCCGCTCTGGGTGGACCAAATGGACACGAGGGTGGCTTCAACCACGGTGGCATTAAAATGTTAAAACTTACCGAATAAACGTAAATAACTGGCCGGTTTTATTGTTTATATCCCGTACGATTGATTATTCACTTGACGACTTGCAAAATGATCTATTTACTTTCTGTATTACTGATTAAGCTGTAGCGGAATTCCACGTGCTCACAATGTTCTCTTGTCGTCTTGCGATTGCAATATGGTGGTTTGGATTTTCGGTAGGCATGTGCAAGGAAGACGACAACTAGCGACGCCTTACGCGTTATTTTAACAATGTCTGCGGAATGAGAACCTTATTTAGAAATCGTATAGTATTAATATTTCGTTAAATTATCGAAGCACGAGACGGACTCGCCGTTATACGAATAATTACAATATTATTCGTTGGACTCGGAATTTTTAACTTTTCACAGTACGGTTCGAATTTTGAACTGATTTTATTATGGCGATCGCGTGACATCTGACGGCAACAAATTTAATTACTGCAATCCGAACACATGTTTCTCAGGTGGTATTGTTAGAATATTATATTTGTGTTTTTAGTGTAGAATGCGCTAGTACTTTCATCTAAAGTTTTATTATTTAGTATCTGTATGAGATATCGGGCCGTGATACTGTTTATGAATTTGTAAATTCATTTTTATTCACTGTGTTGACGTATTGTTATACGTCAGATGTAAACTCACGCGCCATGAAGGAGATGATCACGGCTGAATCTACTGCTGGGTTTAACAACCACTTTGTCACTAATAATGGTGATACTGGCAGTAACAGCATTGGTGCTGGACCTAATTCGAGAAGATATGCTGTACTTAGTACAGAATGGATTGGTGCTATTGGAGAAGAACTTGGGATACACCCTTTACCAGATGCACTTCTCAAAAGATTGGCAGAAGATGCATCTTATCGTCTTCGGGAAGTTCTTCACGTGTGTATTTCTCATATTGATTAGATATTCGGTATCTGGTGCAAATTGTTTATAAGATTTGGTTTTGTGTGTCTCTTAGAAATGCATGACCAGACTTAAACACTCTAAAAGAAAACGATTGACTTCGGGGGATGTTAATGCAGTTATTACTACTCTTTGCGATGTTGATCCTGTTATCGGTACTCCAGAGAGAATGCCTGAGTATCACTCTGAAGCTAAAGTCTTCGCTCCCCATGATCGTATAGTTGATCTTGCTCAAAGAGTCAACGATCCACCTAGTATAGCACAGGTCAACTTTCCTTACCTTCAGGGTCAGTAATCCTTATTTATTCTAACGCACGTTCATTGCTCTAATCTTATTGTTTATTACAGAATCTGAAGTAGCCGATTCGAGGTTGACTGATGCTCGTAACAGCTATGCCAAGAAAGCATTAAAAACATTGTTCAATGGCTCGCAGAAAACATTTCAGGTACAGTCAATATCATGGGATAGTCAGAATTGAGAATATTTTATATTTATTTGCCTTCTTCTTAGGTGTTACTAAATGATTGTGCAACCAACCCTCAAATGGGTGGGGAAGGTGTCATCGATAAATTAATGTCAATAGCCAGATCGATGGTTATTTCAAACAACGCCCAATATACTCGCGTTTCCACAAGAACCTGCCAATTAATAATAGTAGTCGCAAGCAACAGCGAAGCTGTTTATCCATATCATTTGAATTCGGTAACTATACCCATAAATGTGATCATTCTAAGGAATAAGAATAAAACCACTAAAATATTTCAGGTAGACAAATTAACAGAGCTTTTGCTCGAATTACTCTTAGGACAGAGTTTTATTAATCCAAATCTAGAAACATTATTCAAAGAATGTGCATTGAAACTCATGCTTCGTTGGCCATCGGTGGCTGATAAGTACGTAGCTCAGAAAGTACAATATTTTCCATAAATCTTCAACCTGAATCTCTAAAAAAAATTTCAATACTTTTACAGATACATTCCTGTATTGGAGAATGCATTGGTAAAAAAGGAAAACGAAAGTTCAGAATACGTTAAGAATCGAATAACAGCTATGGAATTATTGGCAGGTGTACAGCCACTCACATTTTTCCAAAGTCCAAGTCACTCAATTTGTTCCCTGGAGAATATTTTACTGGCTGCAACACCTGGATCGACTCTCTGGCAGAGAATAGCGGTAATTCAATGTTTATGAAAAAAATTTAATAACAATCAATACCCAAATAATTTATCGTACCTTTCAGTTCTCGGTTTGCGCTTTTCTAAAGGCCGATCAATATTATTTAATTGGTCCATCTATAATCGAACACTACGGAGACTCTTTGTTACCTTACATATACATTAAGCAAGACACGGTAAAGGAAGAGGATCGTAAGAGCGTCCCGTTTCCGATAATTATCAAAAGTAAAATAAAATATGCGAATGTGAAGCTATCGTTAAACACAAAAGTGTACGGAGATAGACAAATAATATTTCCAGACTCGACATTAAGAGGCCCTCGAAAGGAAATCAGGTAAATAAATACTTTAAAGCATATTTAGATGGTCTTTTTGACGATTAACGTGTTTATGGATTTTCCTTGATTTCTATAGATTCGCATTCGCTGGCGGCAGACCTGTCCCATCTGGTAATCTACGAAGAGCCAGTCTCAGAGCGAATTATGAAATTTTAAGGAGCGATCTACGAGCATCTTTCGCTCTTGTCGCCTCGCGGAGGCTTCTTGTATACAAAAACGACAAAAAAAGGCTTCCAAGTTTATACAATTTAGTTAACACTCATCTGTAGGCATTTTACAAATCTCACGCTATTTATTTATTTTTAAGCATGTTTTGTATATAGATTTGTAAGGCGATGTATTTCAATTGACAGTGAATAATTACCGAGGATTTCAAAAATCAAAAGGAGGGACACATTGATTATACAATATTTAATAAATGCATTCTGAATCCTTTATTGCAATGCGTTGCAAAATTATCAAATGAACTATTTAGTTTTGGTAGGAAATATGTAGGAATTGTTCCATAAAACTTGGAACAGTTACTCCGCTCTCCTCTCAAGCAGTACGTTCATTCATTCCTCGAAGGAAGCTTTCGCAATCCATAATATTTTTCTCAAGACGTTCCTTGGTCGCTGACGTTTGCCTGTGTTGAAGTTTCAATTTGGCAGACTGAATGGATGTTCTGTAGCCAGTCACATTTCGGAATACTTTGATATGCTTATCACCAGCTACCAAAATATACTCTCCAAGAGCATCAAAAACAAGAGCAACGATGGGACCTGAAATAGAAACTGAATTATAGCGAAGAATCATATAAAGCAATATCTAAGTGTAACCAAATTGTTTGCGTACCAATAAAAACATCTTCTATAGTTGCATCGAGATTTCCAGTGATAGTCGAATAAAAGGCCAAAGATGATCCATAAGCAATTACAAGAACCTCACCGTTGGGTGACAAAGTGAGACTCGCTGGAGTTGTAACTTCCCAGTTGCCCGTAACAAGAATATGTGGATCCTCTCCTTTCTCAAACTCGACTGAAGATCATAAAGTTCATAATAACCTATTTCATCATCCGGAGGATCTAACGAGCAACTACAAAGCTTTACATACTTTTTGTATTATAAAAACGAAACGTTCCATCCTTAGAGACCGTAGCCATATTACTAGTATCCGCACTGAATGAAAAATCATAGATCCCAGAGGAATGTCCAGCAAGATCGAAGGCCTTCGCAACCTGTTTGAATTCACCTGATTTACTAAATCCTACTTCCCAGACTTTGACATCCGGTGTGAAGCCTACAATTATATTGAAAATCAATTTTAAAAAATCTTTTGCTAAGGCTACAACTTGTATAAAGATTATCCGGCACAGACGATCCTCAGTTCATTTACCTGATGCAGCAACAAAGCGGCCACAGGGAGAAATTCGAGCACGATGAGTTGTTCCAAGATATGTATCTATAGTCGCAAAAGGTTGTCCCTTTAGATCCCAAATTATTAGATCATTCAATTTACTGCAAGTGATAATAAAACGTCCGGTGCAGGCAATGTCCATTCCCACAACGTCCTCCGTGTGCTTCTGCGGGAACTCCAGGGCTTTCGTGGCTCCAGCCAGGAAGCCATCAGCTCTTTTTGACAGTTTATAAACTTCAACAGTGTTCGCCACCGCTTTGTGGATAATAAATGCTTTTCCATCCGGAGACCAACGTATAAGAGTTGCATGATCGTATTCGATGTTTATGCGCAACGATCGACGATCCTTCGAGATCAAATCTTTTGTACACCAGAGCAATACTGTTCTATCTGTAAAAAAACAAAAATAAAGGCTTCGTGAGTATCAGTTTCCTCGGCGTCGTACTTGGAACAGTTATGAAAGATAATTTATATATTTCTTATCGTGACGTAAATATATTACGCTACCGTAACGAAGTGCTGACAACTCTGAATTTTGATTACGTAAAATTATATCGTTCCAAATAAACTATTTTCTTCGTTATTGTTTCTTTTGATTTTTATGGATTTTTATGGATCACATAGATATACTCGTAATACTTATTATATTCTTTAACACAATTTACATGGGCGGCACTTAAAAAATGAAGAATTCTCTCGTGTACTCTTCAATGATTCAATTTCTCTTTATTTCGGTCTTGCAATTATCATACAAAATGATCGTCAATATCTCGCATGATCTTTGCATTACAATCGCTCATAAATCGCGGTCTATCTTTCTAATTAAAACAATAATCGATGAATCGTTAATTATGTATGTATCGTACATGCCACAAACAACTGGCATAATTGTTTTGTTTTGATCGAATTACGTTCACTAATTCATTTGTTTATCAGATACTTTGCAACGCATTGCAACGAATGAAGGAAAAGAAGGATGGTCCTCAGGTCGACAAGGCGCCTTGTCACCTGCGTCGTTTGCTAGGAGGTGGCATTAAGTCCGCGTCATCCTGTGGGAATCTGTGTCTATTTATATAATCGAGTAGTCGATCCTTGGTCACAGGATCTTGAATGCTCTTGCAAACGGCTGTGGCAGTTTTATAGGAATTCGGAAAAGACTTGTCAGTTCTCTCGCGCATGAAGACCCAGCGGCCATCTTCGAACTTGCATTCAATTATTTTGTTGTCCAGGTCCTTCATCGCTTTGCTGATTTTCATGTGATTGAAAGGAACTTCCAAACCGCCGACGTAAAGTTGGCCAACCTTCTTCGGGACTATGCCTTCCCCGGATTCGGTGACGATCTTTAATTTAAAATCCACGGAATTCATGGATGCTGGTTTCCATTTAAGCACTTCCGGCGACTGTCCAGGAACATACGGCTCCTTAGCTGGCTGAAATATCAATCCGTCTGGCTCATGTGAGAGCTGCTTTGCGAATTTTTCACTCAGCAGACTTCCGGTCTGTGTCACGTCCCAGAAATGCTTGAGTCTTATTGAAAATGGTTCCTGTTCCTTTCGTATTCTACCTTCTTTCATGGCTCTGTGTCTACCGGCTATTATTTCGTTCTCGATAATCGAATAACGATCAGGATGGAAGGCGAGCTTGCTCACGTCATGGCCATCGTACGTGATCACATCGTACGCCAGATATCTTGGATACTCCTTACCCTCTGCTTTGTCAATTACCATCTCCTGGGAAATTTGGTTGAAAAAAAAGTTTACTTTCATTATAGGATACATGGAATGACGTGGAATGTCTTGCAGAAAGAATCACAACAAAATTTACCCCATCCAACAGTGTGTCTTCGAGTAATCTCTCAGTATCCTCTGGGTGAGGAAAGCGCAATCCTGTTACTTGGAAGACACTGTTATCTCTGTCGAGAAAGAATATTTCTCCATCGGTTTGTATCAGCATCATGTACCTATAAGAACATTTTATCGATGTGATTATATTATGGCACAAGGAAGGGCCTTAGTGTCAAATGTAGAGTTACTAACCTCGTTCCATCTGCCTTCCATGATACCCTATATGGCTTCTTGTGAAGGTATCTAATATTTGTCATATCCATGGATACTGGTTGTGACCCTGGAAATCCTGACGATTTCCAGGAGCACAATTCTTGAACACGACTTTGAATTGCAGATAATTTATGACCTTCTCCCAGTACAGTAACACCTTGCACACCAGCCATGAATACAGGATTTTTGTTATTAAACTCTCTCTTTCTTTTCTTAGGTGGTGGTCCTTTATTAAAGCTATCCGATTCTGAGCTAGGTCCATCGTCTCTATCTTCCACATTAGCAGCATCATACTCCAGACACCATGCTGGTCTTACTGGAGGTGGTGGTGCGTCTTCTACTTCATCGTACCTCTTGAACAATTCTTGTATATAATCTCCTTTATAAATTCCTGGTGGCCTCGCAGAGGCAAATTCAGCGAGTGCAGCATCAACGCTCCTTCCATCTATCTCTACCAAGTAGCTTATCACCAAGAAGCCAGTTCTATTAAATCCATGTGTACAGTGTACTCCAACAATTTCCAAGGGATGTTGCGCAATGAAATTTTCGCACACTCTAATAAAAGTCGTAGTCTGCTCCTTCGACGGTGTCTCCCCATGTCCTCTACACTGCAGTTTAAGGTATTTGCAGCCATACTTCTCAATCTCTTTCTTGTCATAAAACCTAGAGGTATTAGTCAAGTCTATCCACAGACCCATCTTGAGTTTGTGACTCTTCACAGAGGCAAACAGCATATCCACAGAAAACTGACATTCTTCAGGAACTTGGCTATCAAATTCGGAAGACAGTGGTGTCTTGAAAGCTAGAAATTTGTTGTGGACAAGCTTGACTGCTTTTCGCGGGCAGTCAAGCCAACGCGGAGGAACTGGTCCAGGTCCTGGTCCTCTTTTTCTCCAGTTCGACATAGCGAGATTAAAATCTTCAATAGTCCAGCCGTTAAATTCACTCCATAAAAACTTTCTCCAAGTCTAATTAAGGACTTTGCTCTCCAAAGGATCTTCTCTGTATCAGCACAGGTCAATCATAACCTAACCTAACAACCTATTTATATAAGCGCTAGCGTCTAGCACAGCGCATTGAATCGTAAAACTTTCATGTAACTAAAATTCACGTAACGTGCTTCGATACAACTCGGAAAATGTTTAAAGAGCGAGCACAACAATTACATATCGATCTTAGCTTCTCCGAGAAAAACTGTCAAAGGCAACGATGGCAAAGGTCGACCACCATTTTGTCCGTAGCTTCGCTACTAACTTCACTTACGTTACTCGAGCAACCGGAACATAGCGCCACAATACAAATCAACGTTGCTGAGCGGGAAGGCGCAAATAATTCAAAACTACATTTATATTACTCCTTAATAAGTCACAGAAAAATATAAACATCGTTATGCAATATGATTTCATAAGAGCGGACAAAAAAAACTGAGATATACACATCACCGACTTTCCTCGTAAAACCCACAAGCATCAAACACGTCACTCAATCCGATTTAGCATAGAAATCAGAAGATCATCAAATTCATTTGAAAGTGATAATCAGTAACAATTTCTCCTACGACACGACGAACTTCCACAAAGTATAACCTTACGTAAGTAAACGTACACAACTCGCACAATCATTTCTATCGGACATTCTAAGCGTATGACGTTCCTGCCAGTATTAGTTATTACACGTAACATAACGTATACGTTGTCACATACATATGCCAACGCAACTTTCTGGCACGTAGCAACGCGGTAAGTGCGAGGTAAATATTCCCATCGTGAAAGATATTAAGAGATGCTAATACGGCAGCTGAACTCAAACAAGAAGAACCTCACGAGATGATACAGGGAGAATCAGAACGATATTTACCGTGGGCGTCTCTCTTTGTCACAAAGTACACCAAGCTTTGCTCTACATGCTGTTCTACCGTGCTCGATCGAACAGACGAAAAATAATCAGGATATCTTGAGATAAAAAAAAATCTCTAAGCAGAAGCAAGCACAGACGGATCTTCGGCATTATGAGCGACGTATAATATCTATTCGCGTTCTGGAATATTTCGGCCTTGAAACAGGTCGGTATCATTCTCTTCACGGTCAGACGAATGGCATTCTCATTCTTTTTGTCTGGGGAATTCTCCGAGAGGATTAATAATCGGGTGACAAAAACTACGAAGGAAGACGTAATCGAGCACTCCCGATAATGATCTTGCGAAAGAAATTTGTTATGTGTACAAACGCATTAAAATACGACTAATAAAAAGTAACCTTGAAGGACTAAATCGTATAGCAACCATCGACCATCATGGGCGATTGCCGTGAGTTACGTAATTATTGACTTCGTCATAAATAGATGACGGAGTACATAAATTATAACGGCTACTATATATGTATACGTATCGAAGAAAGGTAATATTTTCGTCACCAAAGAGAAAGCTTGACTGCAAATCTGCAATATACTACGAGTCGATATTGCAGGCTATGGAAACAATAACGACCAACGACAATGACCGTGGGAGTAGATAGTCATGAATCCGATTGGCAGTGATATATGTATATTGGCAGTTGCCAGAAAACAATGCATACAGTGCTTACTGTCTGTATAGTATGTATGGTAAACAAGATAAAGATATCGTGCGTAAGAATATCATATAAAAATATTGTTTAGATCTCGTGAACGTTTAAGCAACGTATCGGATCGTACGAGCGATTAATAAAGTCCGTATGGAATACGACAACAACGCAAGTCAATTAAGCTTGAGGGTGAGCAGTTACGGCTAAGAATAATATGTTTTTACGAAAAACATGAGACGCGTTAAATTGATACACACAGTCTGACCGGGGTGGTACAATATTAGAACAGACTGTTGATAATCGATAAATCATCCTCTATTTTAAAAAAAGAAAAAAGCGATCGTCGAGTCTCCCTAAATGATCGATCGATAAACGTAATTTGTCTTTCGCGTAGGCCAGATCGAAGTCATTCGGTTTGCATTGTGACTGGTAAAAGTGATCAAAGAACTAATTACGGAAAGTTGACAAATATTTCTTTCAAACCTGCTTCACCGAAGAGATTACCACATTCTTCTTTTATTGTTTTTTCTCTGTCTCTCGCAGTGGCTACGTCTGATTTCCACCATCCGCCTAGTCGTGACGGGTTGATACCACGGTGGAGAAAGTTCTACGAGTCCTCTCTCCTTTCTACTGCAGTAAATGTAGACTGGATCTTGTGTCTGTGCAGGAAGAAAGTTGTCGGCTTGCTGACACGGCTTTAAGATTATCTCTGACTCCTGAGTCAGATCGAGAGAGTTTCGTCTGACGCCATCTTGATTGCAGGTCGATCTCAAACGACTGCTCGAGTCGTGTAGTAATTTTAACAACCTTCGTAACGCATTGAAGGATAAATTATTTTGAGTGTTGACGAAATTTAACCAAGATTAATATTATTTAAGTATAAGGAAAGGAAAAAAAAAACGTTCAAAGTCTTTAATACCTTTTTTGACTCTCATTAAACATGGCGGATCAGATATGAACGAACGAGCGAGATGTCACGGTCGAGAAACGAAATTGCTAATAGGATGATTGTTTCTTATTTTTTTTACCTTCGATTGACGCTCCTATGGCGTAAGTGTGCGAGGCTCATATATCATCGCTGAAAATTTCCAAATATCTATTACGAAAGACAGACGTTAATAGACGTACCAGTGAAGACGGTTAAGGACACGGGAGGTTATGAAGAGCGGCTCGACGAAGAAACCCAATGCATGAATATTATTATTTAGCAATAAAGGAAGTGGAGAAGGAGGATGTTTCTTTTTTAAATTAATCAACGACAGATCAGTAGTTACGTAAAAAAAAAAGTGTATTGATATAGCGTTGACAGGCGACAGCCACGTTAAGTGGAAATTCGACGCTCCAATTCACGTCAAATCGCCATATTTGAATATCAACAGTAACAAGGCATTCGGAGGTTCACAAAATGAGCCTGGCCACCATACAAATATTCCAAAGACGCTTAAATAACATAAATCTCAGCAGAACGCAACCTTAAGTTATTCACTAACGAAAGAAGAAAATGAAAATCTACAATTATTTATCATTCTCTCATCAACATTCTCTCCCATCCAGTCACTCTTTATCTTAACATGCACTGCGAGCATACGTAGTGGCATCATTACCAAAAACAAAAAAAAAACAAACAATTATTCGACAGATATCAGAGTGTCTCGAATATACATTAGAATTAATAAGGTCATTGTTCATAGTAAAATTGTCTAATTTAATCGGCAGGCACCGTATTGCTTTTTCGTATAACAAGAATAATTTATGTATTGCCATAACAGCCAATTTTTTTTTTTTCCTTTCATCAACAGTTCCCCTCCCTATTAACTTTTACGACCAACCAATTATTTATTTACGAATCGCCGTAGGCCTGCTCGAGTTATCTAATCAAATTATCGTTTCGGTAGACGTCATAATTTTATAAATCACTTCCAGGAGGGCTGTGTATAGAAAAATCCGCAAAGTCTTCCACATAGATATAGAAATGGCCGTAAGGTAGGGAAATATCTCCGGAGAGAAAGTTTTACTCGGGTAAAAGTATACGGGAAGAACGTTCTGTGGGTTATGCGTATCTTTAATATGACGCAATAATGAATCCCGTTGCAATAATTTTTCTATCTGAATTTTCTCTCGTCGCAAAACCTGCCACGCTCCTTCCATTCTCACAGGACTTACGTCTAATCTCTATTCTAATCGAGCTTATCGTCGATAAACTCGTATATTAATCAACACGCTTTTGTACGTACGTCAGCCATACCTATTACGCACATCTCTTTTAATCTTAATTAAGTCCTTAACACTGAGATTACGGTACAAAAAAGGGATTCGAAGATCTTCGAAGAAATACAAATACCTCGAATAGCTTCGTTCCACTTTAACCCTTTGAATCGTACAGATCGTTTCAAAGGATTCAATTTTACCCACGTGGGTACCGTCCTGTTACCACCAATGGCGCCTATGCCGAGTATTATCGATTATACAAACTTAAATAATTAAGTTAATCCTAACTTTTACTTAAGAAGTAATCGGTTTCTTTTTTGGTTTAGCGAGCCAGGATTTCGAGCCAGGGATCTTTTTTTTTTCTATTACAATAAAACATAGCTTTAGAAAGAAGAAGAGTCTGGCGCGTGAGGAAACAAGTATACGTGTAATTAGAGAAAAAAAAAAAAACCAAAATTTCATTAATATGTCACGAGGTTCTATATAACAATGTTATTATTATTACAGTTTTTTTTTTCACCTACGGCTCGCCGTTACCTTACACGTGGCAGCGAATGACTAGCCTAGTTTTTCAGCAGCCCATTTCTTTATAAACCCGCGATTCTTCGCGAGACCCTTCTCTCCACCCGTTTATCATCACATATGAATCGCCGCGTGTTATAGTTAAAAAAAAAAAAAAAAATTCAACACAGAACAAAGTTACGCCATGATTAGGCGACAGGTACTTTTGTCAAAAGGAAATTTTCTTTTTTTTAAGTACTTCCTCCGTCGCGAAATGGCAGATCCCACCGAATAGCAGCAAGTATCGCCCGTCGTTCATGATTATCGCGTGCGCTCAGAGCTACGATAAGTATAAAAAATATATACGCGCTTAATGAGAGAAAAAAAAGAGAGAGAGAGAAAAAAAAATATAAATACTAGCACAAAATAAATTCTGGTTAGAAAAATCTCGCCCTGAGGAATCGCTCGTGGGTAGAAAAACGTAAAGGCTTCATTCCTACGAACCAAATGAGATTTCCTTGAAAATTAGTGGTACGAGCCCAAAAGTACAAAAGGTCAAGAGTTCAAATTTGCGAACAGTGGGGCCCCGTGGTGTTACAGAACCCAAAAAAAGGACCCAGGTCATTGCAGCAGTGACTCTGAGGTCATCACGGATTCGCGACGGTGATCGCTCTTAAGTATCCTCGAATATCCATGAACAGTCGAAAAACTGTCGCCAAAAAAAGAAAAAACATTTTTAAAACACCGAGCAATGTACATTCCAACAGTGACATTCCTCCGTGTCCTCTTCGATCTCCTCTTTCGTGTTTTTTTTTTTACAAAAATGTTTTATTCGCTTCCGCTCGCGTTCTCCATTTTTTTTGACTCGCTTATCATACGCATAGGATCGGGAGAGCGGAGGTCCTTCTTCGTCTTGCGAATTACAAGGACACGTGGTACGTGGAGCAAAATCGGCCAGAGGCAGGTAAACGCATCTTCAGGATAATGCGCCACCCGGTTCCTATTCGAAATTTCTCTTCCTTTCTCTTCTCTTTTTTGTTTTCTATCCAAGGACGTTCCTTCGCTGTGCAACTGAATAAATACGAATTCACAGTGCGTGCGCATAAGAACACGGGTTTAACGTGTAGATAAATATACACGAAAAGAATCGACGTGCTTAATGAGTATGACGTCATTGTAAAAACGAATTACATTAATTCCTAGTCAATGATGTACGAGCAGGAAATACCGAGTGCGTAAAATAGTCGCGTGAATTTCATGAATCAACCATGTGAACTCTTTGGCGTAAGTTTTTCAAGTGTCCTTTTTCTTCCGAAATCCAACGTGTCGCCTTGGAGTTCAAGGAAACGTAAAATGATTAATACAAGTAACGTGGACAAGCTCGATGAAACGGAGTGAGGATGATACCTGATATGAAAAGGTGAGTGATTAGTCGCGATAAGCGTACCTGGATGCGAATCTGGTCTGCAGGTGGGATTATGCACGACTATACATAGTAAATATAGAACTGTATAACGTATCACAGATTTCACTTGAAACTGAACACTGAGGGAAGTCCGAGAACGCGAGCTTCCTGGAGAACCGACGATTCTCCGTCTCAATAAGTCTCTCTCTAGATCTATCGCTTAAAGTAGATCGTGCCGAAGTCTCTTGAGCATGAGATCAGCCGCGGTCCTGGCGTCCTCGACGGAGTCGTGCTCCCTAACCTGAATCTCTCTGTTGAGTATCCTCTTGGCCAGGGTCTTGAGACTGCAGCGATACGGATAGCCCATGAAGTGTGGAAACGTGATGCAGGTGTCGACGACGTTGGTGTGGACCATGCGAAGTGCGCGAAGATCGTTCTCCAGGCCATGACCTATGAGGATGGTCTCTGCGTGGATGAAGGACAGAAGTTCGCTCTGGACGTCTCTCAATGATTTCGAGGCACGCGATAGATCCTTGGCCGTGATCCCGCTGAATCTGGTGTTGTAGTCTATCACCTCCAGATCTGGTTTCACCAGGGTGTCGTAGACGACCCTACCGTCTAGTCGCACTATAGTGACCTTGGCGGCCTCCAGACCACGTTTCGTGAAGCACATTTCGCAGTCAAGAGCAAAGACCCCGTAGTTACCCTGAGGTGGTCTGGTGCCGCATGGTTTCGTGCGAACGTACCCGTCGAAAGGCCCGTTGTACCCAGTGGTTATGCCCTTCCAAACGTGAAGCGGCGCTTGGGTGCATCCTTTGGTGGATCCTCTTCCGCGGCAGCAAGACCAGCTGTTGGTACCCGCCGCTCCATGCTGCAATCTTCCCCAGTGATAGACGCACTTCTCACGCGTCAGGTACTCGCCGTCCTGACGATTCACGTAGAAGCTCTTCGAGCACCTGGCGCAAGTTCTGTCGACGACGACCAGGATGTCGGAAGAGTCTTCGTTGCCCTTGGCTTTTCCACGGTGATTCAGAGCAGCAGACCCCTCGACGATGTCAGAACTCTTGTCGCTGTCTGAGCTCTTATCGCTATCCGAAGACCCATCAGGTTCATGATCCGAATTCTCGACGGAGCTGCCACTGCCGTTTCCGCTGTCGCTCCAGGACTCTCGTTGATTGTAATTGGACCTGGCACTGGGTACGAACTCCCTGGCATTCACGTCCAACCGCTGACACCTCCTGATGTTGGGCGTGTACTCCTCGCGATGATTGATGATGATAGCGTACCCTGGAAAGAGGCTGCACTCCACCGGATATCCAAGATGCGCTAGCTGCTCGCCAGAAAGCGTGTATCTCAAGAAGAGAGAGGCCAGCGCACTATCGCTAAGATAACACAGTTCATCACGAAATACACTGTATCTACCATGAACGTTGGTATCAAGGTCACCATCTATGTCAACCTCGACGTCAAGGCACAAGCGAGTATTGCTCTCGTTCCCAACGTCATCGCACTTACGACGCGGTACCGCAATCTCCTTGTTTGGATGATTCCTCCTGGAGTTTGAACTTTTTACGGTAGACGCGACGTCGGTCGTAGAACTTGAGCTGCTGCTGCCGCTGCTTGAACTGGAGTCCGTACTCCTTGCTGGGCTGTTCTCGTAGTGATGATGATGATGATGATTCCTGTGTCTGCTGCGCCTTGCGTCCTCCTTGTACCGATCCTCGTGCTCCTGCTCGTTCTCGGCTTCCTGAGCGTCAACGGAACGTGGTTCCCGTGGCGCCCTGGTACGATTCTTGCGCTGTCGACGACTCAGGATGGCTCGATCCTCGCGCTTCTTCGTTGACGACGCCTCGTCGGCGATGTCGCCAGGCGCCGTCCTCCTCGTCGTCGTCGTCACTGTCGTCGCCGTCGTAGATGCTTTCTTCCTAGTCGACAGCTTCATCGCCGTGGTCCCGGTCGTCCTGATCGCCGATGAACCAGCGGCCGTTCCCTCGTCGCTGCAGCGGACGCGCACGCCGTCCAGCTGGTCCAGCTCCTCCTCTTCCGGCACCAGGCCGCAATCTTAATGTCACAGACAAAAGAGAGACGTGGGTAAGTCATCGGCCGTTATTTACGAAGAACGATACGCGCTAATGTATACGCCAGAAAAAGACACACCAGGCCGTCATGCACCGTTAATTTTCTTTCTTTATTTATCATACATTATATACGCAGCGTGTTTCTATATCGTGTAGGACTTTCATAATTCTTATCACTTTGCGCTTTGCCTTCTTCGTATTATTATTACAACTTTTATACAAGGTCCAACACCTTCGTCCCGTTCGTATCTTTCTCTTTCGTTATCTTTCTCTCTCTCTCTCTCTTTCACGTTGCTTCTTTCACTCTTGACTCCGTCGGACGGTTGAGAGGTAAAATTTTTCAAAAAAAAAAAAAAAAATTACAATACAACCACGTCACAGATTCGATCCACGTGGTAGCTAGGCGAGCATACGATCTTACGAAACCCTAAGAGTCTCTCGTGAAACGTTTTCGTCGGAACGAAAGACGCTGATAAGCGCGTAGAAAAACAAGTGCTTATGCCCATGAGTCAGTATCACTAGAAGCCGAGAATCAGCTGCGAGAGGAATTCGCGCTATAAGATTGAGATCTTCGTAACGGTGCCGGGAAGTCGGAAAGTATCCCATCGTATAACGGAGATGACGGTACAGGGGAAGGAGAGGGGAGAGGAAGAAAACGAGAATCCTCCGATGGCTCAGTTCCGATACCGTTGCGTCATTATGAAATCAGCCTGATCTTCCTCTTACGAAGAAACGCGATTCTCCGCTCTCCGGTGACTAAGCGCGCCGATCGAGCGATCGAGGAAAGAAAAAAATATCGAGACGATCGCAATTGATAATCGTATTTCTTTATACTTTGTCACTCTCTCGCTCTCCCACTGTATAATTTTTTTTTCTCTCTCTCCCTCTCATTATCTTTATACCACGTAATCGATAGTCGATATCTTTCTAAATATAAATCATTCGATCATCATATTTTGTGGGCTCGAAAAATCACCGCGACTATGATTAGTATTATGAGTGGCTTAGTGATCCATATATATATAGTATGCACTTTGATCCTGACAATGACTCATGGTTGGTTATAACGACTGACGACTCACTGGAATCGATCGGGTATACCTGGGCTAGGTATCGCCTAGACCCTAGAACAAGAGACACGTGGCCGATGCTCTTTGACGAGAATAAAGAGGCATTGCCCTTTAGATACGAGAATAAACATAGACGAATAGGTTAGGTTAGGCTTTCGCGTCCATTGTATATGTCAGTGATAAGAATTAGTCATCTCGCTTGATATCAATTGAGTAACGCGGAATCCGATGAAGAAAACGTTGCGGAACTTCGTGATATTTGTTTT
Organism: Calameuta filiformis; assembly: GCA_030142265.1. Lineage (NCBI taxonomy): Eukaryota > Metazoa > Arthropoda > Insecta > Hymenoptera > Cephidae > Calameuta > Calameuta filiformis. The sequence continues at coordinate 71,211 of JARQSU010000011.1, forward strand.
GGGCGAATTTAGTACGGGAAAACGACACCAGCTCGAAGTGGCGCTTGCGAGCCGAACGTTACGCGAATGTTGTCCTTTTCTACGCGTCCAAAGTGCCGGCTAGCGTATTTCACTCCCACGTTAAAGTCGTTGGATCTCAATGGGAAAGAAACGTTCGTTCTATTTTTGTACGATGCCCTAAATAACCTCAAAGAAAAAGAGAAAAAAATCGTTTCCAGGGCTGACGAAGGAAACCAGCGTGAATACGAAGAACGGGAGCCTCGAGGGGAGACGCCGAACGCGTGGCAGACGTGAAAAATTAATTTTCAAGAAACAATACGAAAATACCGATATAATTAATCGCAAATAATCACAAAGGCAAACATTATTTGCCATTGAACAAAGTCGATGATGTTTACGCTGTGAGTAATAACATCGGTCGGCGAATTTGTGATTTTCGGAACACAAGTTTGTTTTTTTAACGTTGACAGCTGCGCGTCGCTTTTTACGAAAATTCGACGTATTTCGGTCAATAAGTGATATTTTTTTTTTTGGTCATTGGACAATATGTTGCTTTGTCGCTTTTGATAAAATATTAATATATAGCTATATTGAGCGAATTAAAAAAAAAATTTGAAAATGAAAGACCAGTTTGCAATCTAGCATCGATACGCGTACGCGACAATGAATTTTATATTTTTCATTTTAAAACAAGCCCGAAGGATTTGTAAAACGTGAGAGGCGTATCCGTACACCGATCAGTTCCTGCACTCATTCTCTACTTGCATCGAGTCACGTTAACCCACTCTGCATTACCGTTACCGTTATTCCCGTTACGTTTCTCTCGGTGGCCATTTTTAAGGAGCAAACGCTTGTAACTCTTCGACCCAGCGTTCCAGTTTCCATTTAATGCACTTTTTCTTTTATTTTTCTCGGCAAAATTTTACACGCGTTATTTTTGCACACAGGCGACAATGTGCTGTCTAATTATTTAAAAAGAAAAAAACACGTACCACGTGTTCACGTAAAAATGGTGAAAAAAATATTTTTCATTAAACCAAACTGATAGGCTAATTAAAACCAATCGATCGCATCGTAAATCAGCAATTTATCGGCTCAAGATAATTTCCGCCGTGCAGCAGAGCCGATTTGAAAGAAAAAGAAAAAGAAAAATAAGACGGAGACAAGAAAAAAAAAAGAAGCCAGAGAAATGACAAGGCGCAACGAACTTCGTAAAAGATCATGAAATTAATCAGGACACCGTTCTCCTGAGCGACAGTAAACGACAGTTCTCATCCGATCGATTTCTCCTCCACGACCTACATTGATATTAGTATCTATTAGCAGTGTGTGGGACATGTAGTATATTAAGTTCAAAACATTAAAATCACTTTTATCTTCCTCGCGCAACTTCAAGGTACACGGTCTCGTGCCTTACTTCACACTCCAGTGAAAAAAACGCTCGACGATAGAATTCAAAATTCCCGCGTAAATCAACACCCACGAGTATACCAAAGTCTTAAGCCGCGATAAATGTAATTCACATACCTTCGGCACAGCTTGCGAGGAACTTGCCGTTGCTAGAGAAATTCATATCGAGGACAGGACCAGTGTGACCCTTCAATGCTCCGACCATCCACGAGTGGGTGAACTCCTGTTGCGCTTCGCGTCGCTTTTTATTCTTGGCACGTTTGTTGCTCGTCCCGGAATTACCAGCAGCGCATCCGCTGCCGTTAGTTGAATTTCGACTTTCCGTTAACTTGCGATTAGCCTCTGACTCATCTGCACAAGAAAAAAAAAAAGAAACAATTAAACTTTCAAATTGTGTCACCGTTACGTAAAAATAAATACTGAGCTAGTTGAAAATTGGGCTTTTTTATAAAAAATTCAATACCGTACTCTAAACGCGGAATGACTGTGAAATTTCGAGAATACGACTCAAGCCAGAGTTTCCATTAAACTGAAATGCGTAGGCAGCATGTCGTCAGCCTTTATACGTATTTCAGGCAAACATTACAGTGAACCACGTGTTCGGCTTGAAAACATCCCCTCCAATATCGGTACGACAAATGGTTGCGAATTTCGTCAAAATTTCCCTTGGATTTTAAGAGCGGCCAAGGCCGTGATTGGCTCATTTATTTTGACTGGAAAATGTGCGCCAGGGTGGGGATACGGTCATGATGAATCGTCTGGATGACAGTCGAACGTTTGTGACACAGGGTGATAAGAGACTCGTAATCGTAAGCTCTGACGCATCTATACAATTTTACAGTTGGACAAATTTACGATCATTTTCATACTGTTATTTGTACCGGGAACGAAAACGAAAGTTTTATCGATTCGTGAATCTCGTGGCCGGTATTAGGAAATATGTCAAAATGAATTTAAACTTTTTTTGCTTCTCCGTCGTAAAAAATTGATCCTTCGTTCCACGTGTGAGTCAGTATCAATATTTTCACCACGTGTCTGTTGTCATTTCCATTTTTACGTAAAAAAAAAAAAAAAATTTCAAAACAAAAATATGTAAACTATTGATTAATTGACGTGCATCTGTATCTATTGCATCGATTGGATGTATAATTAAAAATAATGAAATAAAAATTTATGTGAAAATTTGAAATTGGCGCGTTTTCTCTTGTGCGCAATATTAGCCACGCGAGGAAAGAATCTCTTATCAGTCTTCACGAAACACGTGAAATAAAAGCAAAAATGATATCTCGAGATGATCTTAGTGTTACGCAACAGTACCCTGGACTTTGTCACGTGAACCAAAAGCAAAAGTCTCTCACGGAGAGCAATCTTTTTCTAATCTAAACTTTCGAAATTCAAAATACCCGTCTTCCAACACGCACGATAATCCCACGGCGTGGCGCTGCACGTTTCGTGCTTATGCACCGCGTCTCACGTGCAACCTTTTACTTTTTTTTTTTTTTCCCTTTTCGTCACACACATGGCACACAGGAGTCAACGTACATAAATATACGCAAGTTTATTTATATACGACACCACGAGGCGTTCAAGCGCCGCGAGATCACGTCTCGAAGATTTCACTGAGAATTTACGGCGTGTGATTTCGACAGAGAAAATTTAAAAAAAATGAAAGCGCCTGTTCCTTGTACGTTACCGTGAACCGTTAAAGAAAAATAGGGAATTTCAATACTATCAGGAGCACGAGACGATATCGAAAATAAATCTAGAAGAATCAGAGCAGCGTTTCGACGTGAGCCGATAAAAATTTCTCCTTGCCTCGCTGGAGGTTCGATCGCTTTTGAAAGACATATAAAACAAAGCAGCGGAAAAATTTTAAATAAAGAAACCTAAATGGCTGGGATCGCGTATCGTCGAAGGATCGTATATAAAATCGAATCGACTGGTAAATAAAAGAAATACATAAGAGAGCCTTACTTTTCGGTGTATCCGAATGTTTGGCGGAACGAGCCAGTCGATTGGTAAGGTAGGTTATGGCGAATACAAGGCCGCCGAATACAACGGAGCTGAGGACCACGAGGACGGGCGTCCGAACCCCCAGGATGGTTTTGGCTTCGGTATCCTCCATGTCCCGGTGCTTCACACGAAATTCACACTCGCTCGACCGCCAGTCGAATCGTCGTTCCGCACGAAGTAAAGTAGGAACGACGAGGACGGGAGCAGCCCGCGACGACGATGTCCACGAGGATTCGCGACGTTAGAAAAAAAAAGGTACGAGCCAAGAAAAGGGGATCACGAATGCGGCGACGACGGCGGCGACAGCGGCGGCGATCACGCAACGATGCGGCGTTGCGTCGACGCTAAAATTCCCCTCCGCAGCTCCGACAGCCTATGATCGTCTGGATGCGACGTCCAACACAGAAGGGCTACTCCAAGGAGCGTCCTCAGTACCGGCAGCGCCAGTTTCTCAAACGCGGCGATGCGCCGAAGTAACCGAAATCCTCTCTTTGAATCTTCGAATGCGATGCTTCCCGTGCGAGGATACAATTCGGAGTCGCCTGCATTCTTTCACCTTATTCGAAGTGACGATAATTCTCCTCTTCTCAGCCTCAATCAACACGAGAATCTATTTACTCGATTCGACTATTCGCTATTCGATTTTTGGCAGCGGTATATCGCGTTACGTAAGACAAACCGTCGGGGATGAACTATTAACGAAGTCTGTGAGAAAACTTAAAGGCGCCAATCCACGAGGTATATATCGCGCGCGCGCGCGTATCGTGCTTTCTATTCGAGTCGCACGGGACTTATGCACTGGGGTATATAGCGTGTCCAAAGAGAGCCAGCGACTTAACCATTCGACTCCCACTGTGAATCGCTCCCACTCGTTCGCTCCCATCTCTCCTCTCCGCTCATCGCGACCTCTCGCAATCGGACTCGTCACGATCAAACGCATCGCAGCGCTGTGAAACACGACGATGAATAAAGAGAAACGTATCGCGACGCACGACAGAGGGAAGGAGAAGAGCTTTATTTGTTTTTATCGCATCCGCGCTTTGGCGTTTAATTTTTATGAAATTCATGATAACGATAAGAAACGTGGTGTCTAGAAATTCGAAAACTCAAAGCTTCAGCTGACTGATATCGCTTATCACGTGGACCAGCTTAGATGTACTTTTACAGAAATTCAAGAGGATTCCACGACCTTACCAAGAATTTCTCTTTCGCTCGCGTCGACTCATGTCTTTCCTAGAAGCTTCGTCAACACTTTATTCTCGACGAATATGATAAAACCGTGTAAAACCTGCTCAGTGAAATCCCACGAGAGATACAAGGAATACTGAAATCTGTATTTAATAAACAATAACGTATATTTTAAAAAATATCATTATTCCTAGAGCGAAGGTCATCAGCCCGGATCCTCTCGTCCAGAATCAGATACCCCAGGCAATGACCCAGGACGAATCTAACGCAACGTACGAAATATCAAAAAGTAATAAAAAAAAAAAAGAACTAAGTAAAACATTATCTTATTTCCTCAGTATCCAAGCAGAATATTCTTCGTATAATTTTTATTTAAACAAACAAACGCCTCGTACCGATAACAGATGACGTCCCGTTAATTCAATAGCGTCTGTTGCAATTCACCGTATAATTACGCCATTCAATTTCTTTCGAAATACGTAAAATATCAAATGGCAAAATCACCAATCCGACAAATCCCACTATATATTATCGTTCCATCTTCCTCGCCAATAGAAACAGAACTTATATCGAAACCGATCGCGCGCAGTTTGACGCTATCATCTTCACGGACGCTGCGCTTTGCGCGGGCTAAACCATGAGTACCTATGAATATTTCATACACAGATAGACGCACTCCGTCCAAGAAACGTTCTGCCGGGTTGCGTCGGGATTCGAGCCGTTACACGCCCCGTTACTTTTACCCGTTTAAGAAGCCATCGTCCTCGATTCTACTCTCACGCCCCTGTTCACTCGTTCTACGCGTCTCTTGTCGCAGGCGGTCGAGATATACTACGTGTGTGTGTGTGTGTGTATATATATATATATTTGCTATTAACCGGAGATATAACGGGAGTGTTAACGAATCTTGTCCATCTCTCAATTGACTTTAACACCAATTTCCAAGGACTGTTTAACAAATTTTTATGTATCTTAAAAGCCATCTTTTCTTTCGCCTGCTACTTCCAATCAATTGTCTGAATAACGATGAAGGTGTCGCTAAGAAAATACTTCGTTCGATTTATAAGTCGTTTTTTCTATGTTGGGATTTTAGTCTTTTAACGAGGCTTCCTGAGAGGTTATAGGCGCAGCTATAGTCACGTGCATCGCTCGACTCATTTATCGCATTATCTTTGCGCAAGCCGTGCCGCATGGACTACGCAGTATACGATATTTACTAACAAAGCCATCTGCGTGTTTACGCTCCGTTACTGACTTCCTAATACGAACTGCTGCCTCGTTTAAAATTGACTTATCACATTTTCCTCTTGCGCCATACCGAATGCGACAATGATTCCATGACCGACCTTGTGCGAGAGAAGATCAAGGAATCCATTGGGCCCAGGTCAACGAACTTTGTCAAATTTTGAAGTTCGTTACTCTCTCGTACGAGATATAATTAAGCGCGGACGTTTTGATGTTGAATTTTTTTTTTTTAGCAGAATCACAAATAGCGGTATTCAATGTGGTGCCATCTTGTAGACTTTTTGCAGCGAAATATAGTTGTTCTATTTTAATTTCACTGAGTAGATATTCCTGCGAGCTCATTTACGAGAAAGGAGAAAGATCGATTTACAAGAGAAAATCGATCTTATGCACGTTATCTTCTTGTTGATATACTTTTACGTTTTATAAAATGTTCCAGTTTGCAGGTCGAAACGAACAAAGATATTATTAGTAGGATAGACGTTCCATTTCTATTGTTATTCTTCATCTTTCTCCGAGTTAGACTGTATTATGAAAAATGAAAAATTATTTTTAGAAATAAACATTTCTATTTTATTCTAGCTACCGTATGATGACACGAAAATTAAAAACTTCAAATACTCTTAACAGGTTAGTCTATTGAATTCAGGTATCTCGGATGCATCCGACCTGAAGAACGTCTTCCGATACGTAGATAATACGTATGTACATGTAGATATATTAAAAAAAAGTCGCCGATTGGCAAAACGCCATCAGGATAAGTGCGCAATTCGCGAGATACTGCCGCGTCCACGTGAATTACCGGGAAGAATAATTTTGGTGAGCCGCGCGACGTTATTCGAGGTCTTTGGAGCCGGCGCCGATAAATTGGTAGCGCGGCTACGGGCGAATAAGCATAAAGCCAAGGTAACGACAGGGAGAGAGAAGAAGAAGAAAAAAAGAAGAATTTAAAAGATCGCCGATAGGAGCAAAGTCTGGCTAGGAGCGAATAGAGGACGCAGGAATTTCGAAAGATCAAAAATAATGCAAACAGTCGACGCGCTGCGGAATCCAATTCTGAATTGTTTGAGTCGTACGACGTTCTATATTCCCGCGTAGGACATATACGTATCCACTGCCGTACCGTCTCCAACTGCCATCTCTTTGTCCTGGGACGAAATTCTGACTCACGCTCTGCTCTAGGCCTCCGCTTCAAGTTCATGGTGATTCGGCCAGATCGGTACGTCGATTTCTTCGTTCTCAGTTACGTGTCGAGACACTTGCTGTCCATCGAGCCTGAGGCTGCGGGCAGATCGTAAAGCGGGAAGATCGATGACCGGAGAAACGATTCTTCCGCGCGTCTCCTCGAGCTCGACGGTTCGCGTTCAAGGTTAACGAAACGTCCGACAACGTTTTCGACGTATTAAGCTGAAGCTCGAGAGAAAGAAATTGATGAAAATTCTTACCTTCGTTAAAGTACAATTCCCGTCATCCTTCTTCGAATAGATCGTCATACTTCGTGCTGGGTGACGTCATTGATTCTTTTATTGTTTCATTTGTTGTGTTGTTTTTTTTTGTCACTTATCAATTCACGCGCACGCATCGACCAGTTTTCGTTACGTTAATGTACTCCTGATCTCCCGTACATCCTGCTCGCTTCGAGACACAATGGAAACTGAACTTTATCTTTAAACGCGACCATCGCACGTGCATCGCTCGACGCGTCACGACGCGTCTTTGTCAGTTCTCGAGTCTTGCCGACGCGTCTTCGCCTGCCAGTTCTCTGACCAAGAAGAAAGAACAAGTATGCGTGCTCTATCTTCTTCGAGTCTGAGCATCGTTTATACTGACTCACGCGAAACGTGCTCTTGCCGGTTTATACGTTGGAATCTGACTGGCTCTGTCCTATATTTCCATCTACATGTATATTCGTATTATATCTATAGTATCTGCGCGCACACACGTCTCAGTCATGCGTACGGACACACAGTGCACGCACACATGTTTTTCTGAAAGATAATGGATGATAAGAGGAAACATGACGAATCATCTTCGGAAACTAATTCTCAGGAATTTTTCGTGTCTTCCTGTTGATTGGATATAGCCGATTTTATGCGAAGGCTGTAAGTAAGAAGGCACAGAATATAATTTGGAATATATAATTCGTATTCTTTTTTATCGTCTCTCTCGAGCGTTAAAGACGCGTTCAGGGTTTCCGGAAGAGATTTTTCTTCCTCAGCTGATTCAGAGAGAATGACAAGTACGTACTAAGACCGATTGCTAGTTTCTCGCGTCTCGAGAGCTGAGGCCACTTGTGCATGTCATTTTGAATTCGTTTCTCGAGCCTTAAGATCCCATGGTCGACCTCGCGGCCTTCGTTCGATAATAAAGTCTCGCGCTGTACCTAAAAGGTTCGCTTATCCGTGAAGAATCACAATGGCCGTTTTCCTCGGAATTAAACTGCATGTAAAATGACATGGGAGGTACATTTACTGTTTAATAACGTATACATAAACAGTACACTATTTTCGTTCTTAACCTAGAAATGATCGCGCAATTTTCTCGGCTATTCGAAAAGCAACATTGAGCTGCGGTATCTGAGACATCCCAGGCATTTACTTTCGGGTTAAATAAATTTTCGTAAAAATATAATATATGAAAAATCATTGTGACGATTAACGTTGATTTCACGAATATCAGATCTTCGTTTCTTTCACGTAATATTGTATTTTACTCGTTCGTAATTCAAGACAAGCGACAGTTGGCCATTCGGGGCGACATCTTTCGCTTGTTTTGACATGTAAATTAATTTCGAGTGAATCGCTTTCGAAAGGGACGCGGGAAAGGGAGTGAAAATTATGTTCGTTGGGGTCGTTTAGTGTATATATTTATTATTGGAACGATAAAAAGAATGCCGAACAGTCAAAGAAGCGCGAGAAATAGATCCAGTCGAGGAAAAACACAGCCTTCTCACCCAAAACAACCGTCACAGCCACCCTCGTCGCCACCGCCACAACGAGGGCAACGAGGGTAAGTTAATCATAACCTATAATATATGTCATATACTTTGAGTACAAATAAATCTTAAGCGTTCGTTGACATATTATTAGTGTGGACCCAGGTCAAACGAGATGCACTCTCTACTTCAATAACAAATAAAATTCATACGATTACTTTCTTTAATGTCATTAAACACGCAAACCGTTCGGTTAAACAGCCGCGTCGCTGGATGCGCCATTAAAATTGTACGACAGCTTTTGAGAATCCGTCTGATATTTCAGCTTTAATGAAGAATGTTATGTCTGTAGATGAAACCTGTTTATCGAAATTATTATAACAAGAGAAAGTTTTACCTCGCGTCGCTATTAATTGAACGGAGAGCTGATAATGGCTTATTAAAAATAGCGATACGTTAATGCAAATCGAAACGCAATTCGGGAATCTATATTGTTTGCCCGTTCGAGTTACGTGGAAACAGTCTTGCACGTATATATGCATATGTTATTAAAAGAAATGAGTTTGTTTGTGGAGATGGTAGTCTCCATTCGGAAGTCTGATTTATTGTTAGAAATGACGTGTTATCGGGCAGCAACTTTCTGGCTGCTACGTATTTCGCAGGATGAGAGTTCGCGTGTCGTGCAATTTGCAACATGTTGACGGACGTATCTTTTGCCGCGCCACATTCAGCGCCAACTGGTGGCAGCGTGATACTTAACCTTAAGACGCGTTCACATTTTAGTGATATTGGACTGAAGTCGTCTCCTGCTTTTGACGCTATTTCCGCTTCCGGCGAGACGTTAATATTCTAGAAATATCAAGAGTCACGATATTATCTATAACAACGCCGATCTTGTTAAAGTCGTTGTGTAACTTTCACGAAAGAACCAGTCGCGAAGAAGACGTTCGAGAGTGTGAACACGGTTTTCTTCCTAACCGAGAGTGAAAAGAATCAATAGAAAACATGCCACGACGAGGACGAGCTTCAGGTCCACCGCCTAGGACGTAAGTTTATATAATATTTAAATGGATTTATGTAAGAAATAATTGTTTCGTTCTATTGATTTTTGTTACGTCACTCTTACAAAGCCGCGGATGAAGGAAATCAGTGTTGGGTTACATGTGTATTCTCTATGAGAGATGGACTGACATTTTCTGTGTAGTTGATTTTTAAGATCTTTTATTTAATATCAATTGTTTTTTTTTTAGTGTCAGAGCTGCACCTGCCAGAGCTGCACCACCTCCAGCACAGCCTCCAGCGAAAACCGCGCCGGCTGCATCTACACCCATGGTGGCCCAACCTCAAGGACCGTCTCTTATGGGACAAATGGCTGCTACTGCTGGTGGAGTTGCCATTGGATCGGCTGTTGGACATACTATTGGCCATGCCATGACAGGACTTTTCAGCGGTGGTTCCAGTGAAGCTGCAGCTCCTGCTGCGCAAGGTGCCCCTGCTCAGCAGGCTGCTGTAGGTGGACCTGCACAGCCTACTGGAGCATGTGCTTGGGAAGTTAAGCAGTTCTTGGAATGTGCCCAGAACCAAAGTGACCTAACTCTCTGCGAGGGCTTCAACGAGGCTCTTCGTCAATGCAAAGTTGCCAACCGTCAGTATAATTGGTTCACAGTAACAGCATCGGATGCAGCAGGATGTTTAACATGAAATTTTATTTTCCAGATATATAAATACGACGTGAACTTGGCAAAATTAGATGTGTCAGCCTGAAGAGGATGAAAATTAAGGAATAAACTGTTCCTATTCCTGCGTCATTTGAAACCTTAGGGAAGTAAAGATCCAAGCAGTATACCAATATGTTTCTGTACTCCATGTAGACGATGAAGTGAATAAAATTAGTTGTTATATTACGCAAAAACATAATACGAGTTCTATTTATTTTCCACTGTGCCTGTGTATTCAAATTTTCCATGAATGATCCCTTTACAGACCCGACATTGTAATAGTTCAACCGCGACGACAGCCTGGAATGTTTGGCCAAATGGCAGGAACAGCAGCTGGCGTAGCAGCGGTACGAAGTCCTTAAAATAAAATCAAATTCTCCGGAAAGCTGTAATTGCGCCTATTTTAGGGAACCGTGATCGGAGACAAGATCATTGGTGGTCACGACGCCCCGCCGACGTCAGATCCGCCGCCGGAACAAATGAGGCCTTGCGAGTACGAGCAACGAGAGTTATTGAATTGCACTCAACGTGAAAACAATATGCAGACATGTGAACCGTACAGGAACGCATTTGTCGATTGCAAAAGAAAAAATAGTGCGTACTTATTGCACGTGATTCCACGACGAACCGCTAATTCCAACGCTGTTCTTTTCAGATCTGGGTTAAACGTGTCCAGCGGACGCGTAAGGAGAGAGAAGAGAAGAGAAGCAAAGAAATTGTAACGTAGCTAAATAAAGTAGGAACCTCAATGTAAAACTCGTGTGTTGATACAGACATTTAATGTAACAATAGTCGAACAGGATCAAAGGAAAACGCAAACCGTTGACCTGGGTATCCCACAAATTTTAAATATACGATCCTAATTACAGCTATAGATACTTCAAGTTCTAAGTTCTATTGGAAAATAAATATTACTCTGAATATTTACAGTTTCGGTAGTTTCGCCCCTAACAGAGCTCCCACCTCAAAACAATCGTCGCAAACAAGAAATATCGATCCAAACACCGCGAAAGCAGAAAACACACAGGATTCTCTAAAGAACATAGCGAGTACGGCTACAGGAGTCGCGACCGGAACTATATTAGTAAGCAAACATATGATCTATAAATATGATAAAGACGAATGGATGCAGTAGATCGAAAAAGAAAGGAATCACAAAAATCTTTGTCCAAGGGTCAAATGATTGGCAGCGTGTTATCCGGCGCGCTGGGACGCAGGCAGACTGAATCGGTAGAGGCAAAGTCCACGTCGTCTTCAGGGACTACTGAGACGGACGAATGTTCGTCAGAAATTCGTGATTTTTTCGAATGTGCCTCGCGCAATCAAAGTCTCGAAAGATGTAAGAAATTCCACGACGTCTGGCTGCAGTGCCAGAAACGCGCTAGCACGTGATCCATTGTGTAAACGACGGATGACGTCGCCCGGTCGTCAAAGGAAAGCATAAACAAAAATATATACGGGTAAGTTCATCGGTGCAATTTCTAATGGACTCGTTAAAATTTAATTGAGGTACCGAATATACGCGAGCGACATCTACGACTTGTGAACAGAGTTTATTAAATTAACGTGAGCTCAGGAGATAAGGCTCGTTTCTTTAAGTGTTCGAAAAAGGGATGATTACGGACATTATCGGAAGGACATGGTAGACTATCTTTTATCCGTATTCAGAACGCGCATCACGACGAAACCAGCAACCGTTGCTACAGCAATTCCCAGACCAGCTTTCCACCAGACAACGGAATCGCCTTGTATCAGCCCAAACTGCTTCATGTGTCTGAAACAGGAATGAACTGTTATTATGTGAACCTAAAGTTTTGATAAACAATGGCCGATCGATCGCATAAGAAAACATAATATAAGATAACAAATATATACATCTAGAGGCAAAATGTAACACAGACAATTATAAACTGGAAATGAAGATACTTGGAGTTCAATTTCAATCTGATTAAACGTATGTTTGAGATTGATTCACGCTTGGGTTATCATGCTTCATGCTCAACGTCAATATTGTTAGATGCCTCACAGTTGCGTGGTTGGGTGCAGTTATAACACTTGAAATAAGAAAACCATAGATAAAGAATAATGAGAAAAGAAACCTTGTAAATGAACTCCACCATTCGGTGGGTGAGGGTTTGACAAGCAACATGTGGACCATACGCCTCAAAGGACTGAAAAGATCAATAATAGGATCTCGTTACGATAGAATGATCGTGCAATACTTTGGCATTATCGAACGAATCGTTATTGATCGTTGATCGATCTAATTTTAACTGTAACTCCTTTCCCCCCAGTATCGGTTGAATTCTTTATTCGGGCAACGATTCGCTCGACGATCGCTATACGATATTGTACGATTAAAATTAAAAAATAACCAATTATAGTCTGAGATAATTCGACCAACCTGTGTTTGTAAAATAATACCCACGCTGGTTGAAAGCGGCTAAAGACGAAAACGCTTTATTAGCCCAAGTCCATTCGCTTGGCAATTATTGATTAATATTAAATAAATTAGGTATCGTTCGAGCACCCGTTATACAGCAAGAGAGCTTCGTAACTCTGAGAAACTTAATAACTCATTAAGGACTTAATGATATCAATTAATGCCCGTCGATGCACTCGTACGCTGCTGCTGGTTATTATTACCGCAGGCTTCTTCGTTACGCATTAACTAGTCTAATAAAATTTAAATAAGGTAACGGACTTACGGAAATGCTGCCATTGTTGCTAGCTTAACGAATATCTCACGACGCACTGTGCGAGTCACGCTGTACGGCTGTGGAGGCATAAGCTTGTATTTGCTGCAGAAACTTGCCGGCTGAAGCAAGTATTCTTGCTTGACCTCGGGGAGGTCGCTCTTGTTGCCAATAATCAGCACGGGGATCTTGCTGTCTGCGAAATATTTCTGCAATAGAAAAATCAATGTGCAAGTTTTAGCAAATTTGCACGGGTCTTTGGCTGCGTCATCGTTGTCTACTCACTATGTAAATGCGGGCTATGTATTCGAACGACTTGGGATTGCTGGTGTCGTAGACGAGTGCAGCCGCGTCGCACTGAATTTGTGCAGGAGTCAGGGCGTCCTGAACGTTCATCACGTTAATATCCCTGAGTATAATAGTTTTCTCCTGACCGTAGACGTGCACTGTGTTCACAGTTACGTGTGAACTTGGCGGCACCGTGTCGTCCGATAGTTTCTGTAAGAATGTTCACCCTGAGTGTCATCCTTGAATCCTTATGTCCTCTACTTCAAAGTACCTCTAGTTTGGGATCGATGAAGGTTCTACAGAGGGTAGTCTTTCCGCTACTCTTTGGACCGATCACGTGGCAGCTGTAGACGTTTCTGCTGGATTGCTTTTTCGCCAAGTCTAACTTCTTTTCGCGGGTCACGGATATTGCACTCGTTTGACTCTCGTTGTGATACATGTTGTAGCCAAAATACGCCATGTATTCCATGGTTTTGCGTACGTTTGTCAACGTCATGTATTCCCATTGACAGAGGAAACCTTGGATAGTTATCCAACCCTAGGAAGAAAGACTCTGCGTTAGAATTTCTTCTTGAGACTTCTTTTTCGTTCGGAATTAAATAACGGAAAGGAAACCTTTTCGTTAGTTGGTACGGTGTACTTGTACTCGTCTCCCCAAGGGGGAACTAAGCACCTAGAGAACAGGGCGTCTAATTCTGGTGGGGACAAGGCTCCGTCGTGGTCGCGGTCGTGTTGCATGAATAATAGTGCAAGAAATTCTTGACCTTTGTGCGACAGTTCTGTTGTACAACCTGGCGGAACCTTCAGCCTACCGATATCATTTATAAATCTGTTAGTGCGTTTTGGCATGGCGAAATTTTTAAAGGATTTAACCTGAAGTCGATGCTTACGTTGGACTGACGTATTCTTTTGACATTTGAAGTTCGTTATCGTAACCGAATTTTCTTAAAACGGCCCAAGTTGTCTCGTTTCGTCCACGCTGTATAAATAAGCATTGGAGGTACATGAAACCTTTCATAGTCACGCAACCGTTGCAAACACCATCTTGAATATTTTTTGATAGAACAGCCTTTACGTCCTCCAGTACTTGTGGTTGCAGGGGCGTGTTAAAACACCATTGTTGGAAGGCATTCAGTTCCATGTCATTTAATAACCCATCATTGTCAATATCACATATCTGGATTGAAATAAAATATTGTTAGAACGATGAGCAGGTTTACAAAAGTCTTTTACTACGCAGAGTACTCACTTTAAATATTCTCTGTAGCGCCCTTTTGCATTCCTCTGTGAGCTAGGCATAGTAAAATAGGAGTTTTTTTAATAGGACCTGCTAAACTTATGTCACTATGTCACTCACCTCTTGCGTATCGTAGTTATAAAGTGGAGTTGTGGGGTGTAAGACAGCTTTTTGTGCATAGTAAAACATTTCCGAGATATTTTGCAGCGTTTTTGCAGAACACTGTGCAATAAGTTCAATGTAATATACATATGTCGCACCCTTAACAGGAACATGTAGTTAGAAAATAAATTTACCTCGATACAGCTTTCAATCTCAGAGAACTCCTTCATTATAGGATAAACAGCCTGAAAAAATATAATTATCATTTTAAGCAGTCCTATTAATTTCTAACAAAAAGATTTGATTCTATAATGTAAATACAAATCTAATCTCTATTACGAATGAACAACCTCTATGGTGGAATAGTCCACAAGATCGATCTTATTCCCTACAAGTACAACAGGGCATCGATTATTGGTCGAACATTTTCTAATAAGTGGCAGCCAGTAAGTAGCTGCCCTATCCAAAGTATCTTCGTCCTCCACTGAATACACAACGCAGATAACATGTGCTTTTTGAATTTCTTCGGCCAGTTGATCATCCGTTTGTTCAGCAGCTAAAAACACCAAATATGTTTCCATATCGCATAACACCCCAAAGTCTATAAACAGACCTGCCATACTTACCGGAATAATCAACAATGTGTGTTGGCACCTGCTCCGGAGTAACATCAGCAGGGATGGTGATTTCCTCGGCCTTACTGGGTACATCCTCAGCATATTCCTCACTAACTAACGAGAGTATCAAGGAGGTCTTTCCAACATCACGCTCTCCTACCAAGAGGATTCTAACATTGCGCCGGGGCGCAATTTGTCGTTGCACCATACTGCTTGTAGCAACCATCTAGTAGACCGGTTGAGCTTAACAGGCACAAGGCCTTAGCAGGGGTCTTTTTAGTTGAATGGAGAAAGCATCGTTCTCGCATCCAAACAAGCGGCACGTATCCACCTAACCTCTTTCTAGCAACCTCTCGCTAATAGCCACCAGCCCTGTTTGTCACTCTTCCGCACGGCTTGCATCTATGTACACCAGGAATCCGGCATATTCTTTACCTAAATAAGTCACGTATGGACGCCTTTTTATTTAATAGAACGGGACTATCCCAAAGTGACTTGGACCACCACAGGCACTCTATGGCCGTTGATGGCCGTTCAAAGCTTCAAGCTTGCTTCGAGGGTGGTCTTCAAGGTTACGGATGACGACATATAATGAAACTATAGTCAAGTACACACGGCGCGAGAAAGGCGCGGCTACACAACTGGATACAGACACCCTGAAGATATCTATATACGTTCAAATTTGTCCAGGAAGCACCTCCCAGAATCTTTTAAATCGAATTTAAGTTTTGACTTATAACGTGTCGAATCCCGAACAATTCAAAGTAATACATTATAACTATCTAGATTAGATTAGATAATTCCAGTGCTGTACGTACGTGCAAGGGACACTCCAATGGCGTCCAACTCTCTCAAATCTATTTACACAACTCTTGCACGGTCTAATTTGGGACTTAAACTCTACTTCTTGATCTTATTAGAACCATTACGATTTCCCGATAGACCCGGTGACTTGTCGATTTCTACAAGAAGAACTTTCACCGACTAGTAATTTTCAATGAGCGCAACATCCAAATATGTATTTATAAGCATATAACATTACAATGGAAGAAATAGTATATAATCAGTCTTATAAAAGAAAAAGGTTCTCAATTCAGTCTAGGCGATTCTCGTTAAATCTTTATGTTCTTGATGGTAACGTCAATGACTTTGGCGTTGTCCTGGAAGAAATTCTCAGGATAAGGAATACGACGATCGAATGGAAATCCCATGGGACGTGTATCCGGGAACGGTCCGTCCAGGACACCGCAGTAACTAAATGCCGGAGGTACGTTAATGAAGTCATCGAACTCCCGGTGAAGATCCTTGCTCAGATCAGTCAGGACGACGTACAACTTGAATGCCATTCCCTGGGGACGTCCCTGGGGTAGAAGAAGTCGATGAGGGAATCCGCAATGTCTGTGTGTCTTTTCCACGAAGACGGTGGCTTCGCCAGCCAGTGCGGCAGCCGTTTCTTTGATAAGAGCCGGATAGCTCGTGGGTTCAGACGAAGTGACTACCGTCTCGTGACTTTTACGGGTAATTATATTCATTCCAGTGTTCACTAAAAGGATAAAAACAGCGTTTAAGTGTATTATAAAAATTAGCTCCTTTCTATTACTGCACAAAAATCTAAGTGGACTCACATTTTGTGGTGAATCGGTCGATCTCGATCATGGACCAGCGAGCTTCGTTCAATGGAATTTCCTGGCCGTACCAGTCGAAGCGCGGGGCCAGGAACACCCTGACGAAGGCAGCAGTGTCCTTGTCGCTGACGACGGTACCCACCATTTTGAAAGGTTCGTGATTCAAGCGAGATACTACAGCCCGGATGTCGACGGGTTTCCCATTGACGGCGTTGCCGAGGTTTATGTGACTCTCGTCAAAGTACGTGATCAAGGTGTTTGGCTCCGAAGCCTTTGATTCCCCGATGACTTTAAAAGCTTCGATCTTTACTCCAGGGAAGCCGACCTCGTCGTAGGTGTAAGGCGGGAGCAGATCCTTGTGCTCCTTGAAGAGGTTGTCAATGCGCTTGTGAAGACGGAAGAAGGCCGGGTCGCGGGTGGCGGTTTCAAAATGTTCCATTACTCCAGGAGGATTTCCATATTTTCCCTTGGGATCTGTCACCCTGGAGAGCAACAGGTGAGCGTCGTTGTGCAGGCTACCGTAGAATTGTGGATCTATACTCGCAGTGGAACTTTCCAAGAGAGCTCCTAGGATATCGATACCCTGGGTACCGTTCAGGTAAATTGGCATCCCTGTTGAAAGATATAAAAAAAGTCACACGAGACCTTGAATCAAAATATACAAAAAAGTAATTAAAAAACTTACCCCTTTTATCGTAGATCACTCCAGCGTCAATGGCATCACGAACTCTCGCCTCGAACTCGATCATCTCGGCTACTGTTCTCTGTGGCAGATCCTGGAAGTGAACGTTGTCAGGGCGCATTGGGAACTCCTGACCACCTGGGTAAGCAGCTGCAGGTGCAAATCCTTCAATGATTGGTTTGTCCCACTGAAGTGGCTCCACGGGCGGCATATAGTTGCTCAATCTCTCAGCGTCGAATCGAGCTAGGAGCTGATGATGCATGTAGAAGAAGAGTTCACCAGCACGATCCTTCTGATTGTCCATCCAGAACGGGAAGTCCATGTGCCAGTGAGCATGATGAGAGTTCAGGCCGATGTCTTCGCCAAAGTAAGCGACTCTCTGCTCGGGATTGAGGACACTTCCGGTGAATTTCATAGGAACGATCGTAGGTTTCCCCTGCATCTGAGCCTGGTAGGTGCGTCTGATTACGTCGGTGGTCAGGAACATGTGCGGCGTGATCTCGTAAGCCGGTGGCAACTTTAGACCACGACAGTCGTCCCGATGAAGAAGAGCCGTACAGAATCCATAGACGAATTGACGATGGTTCATCTTGTCTCTCACGTAAGTCGCCAGGCCCATGAAGGTGTCCCAGTCCTTGGCAGCCATAAGACAGTCGAACAGCATCTTCATCTGCTTGCGCTGATTTGCATCGAACAAGGAGAAGATCTCCTCGCGAGGTATCAAATGGCCATTTTCGATCTCGTGCATGAGGTTCCTGATGCATTTGGAATCGTAGAATTTATCGTTGTCTTTAGGTTCGAATTGGGAACGGATCGAGATGAGCTCAGGATCCTGCAGGGGTTCGTTCACGTGCTGCAGCAAGTGCAGTACCTGCATCTGACGCGAGAGGAAAGCATTGTCCGCTAGAAAAAAAATTAATATTTTATTATTTAATTTTTTTTTTTAATTTTTAGGTAATTATACAAGATTCGCTATGGGGATGACTTACCCTTCTGAAGGACGGCGTATGCTCTAGCTATTAGAATCGTAGCCAAGATTATTGCTAGCTTCATAGTAAAATTATGTGACTTCTGCGGCGATCGTTTTGGTATTTATTCCACGCGCTAGGAGTCGCGCCGTGTGCATTTTAAGGTCGTTTACATAGCTACCCCCAAAAAAATTGTCTCTTCTCCCACGATGAGTTATTTGATTTTCTCTATTTTTCTTATCGTGGAACGAAACTGTACGCGGTCGTGTAATCAGTAAAGTTGTAATACGTGACCAGGAGGAATCGTCGAATGGATATTTCTTTTTCTTATCTTCAATACATACATGAGCTATTGTTAACGATCAAAGAAAGTCTTTAATCATGCTTTCTTTACTCTGTCTATGATTATGGACTAATGCTCGTTACACATTTAGATACCTTTTCTTTATTACTTTAATGATACATATTATAGTTTTTTTTTAGAAAATTAATTATGGCAGGTCTACGTAATAGAGAAGTAAAATATTCTGAGAAGATTACCAATGATTCGAAATTAGTAGCAATTTAACGATTTATTGAATACTGTAACATTGTATCAATGTTAAACGAAAAAAAAATCGGTATCAAATGATAAGACAAGCAACAGATTATTGTAATTAAGTTAATTTTAAGCAATTGACTCTGCGTCATGTGATTAATTTATCGCGTAACATTGTTGCTACTGATATTTCCTAACATTTAAGTGATAATATTTACAATTTTTATATCAACCAATGTACCAGAGTTTTAGCAGCGTTCATCAATGTTATAGAAAAATTCTAAAAGTATCATATCAACGACTTGGTCTTATCAGAAATTTTTTTTCCTGGCTCAAGGAAAGTTCCACGGTTATTTTTTTCACGTCATGTACAAATAGAACGTTAATTCTTATCATTTAGGACCCCACCGGTGTCCGATCTAAGCGCGTTACGTAACACAGCGGCCGCCGGTGAGATGCACTTGGAACCGATGAATGCGCACGGCTCTAGTTTTACAGGGGATAATTCCTAGTCGAGATGCTCTATATAAACTTGGGGTCAGACTAGAAAAATTCAGAAGTCGTGGACAATTACCACGACGAGTAGTTCCAATTTGGAAACGAATTTGTCACAGAGGAAGATTGAGAAGACATCATGAGGGTCTGCACTGTAGTAACCCTTATGGGCATTGCCCTGGCGGTCACTGCGATTCCTGGTAAGATATAAAAAATTCATTTTGAAGTGATCAATTAGCGGGACTTTTGATCATTCCAATTTGTTCATCTTTATGTTCCATAGCCGACAAAGACTTCCTGTCCAAGCAAAAAGAAGTTCTTCATCTCTTGAGCAAGGTCCACGAACCCAACAGGTTCAAGCACCAGAGTGAACTTGGAAAATCGATTGAATCCGGTTTGGATGGTCTCTACTTCAAAGACATCATCCCGCTGCGCACCCTGCTCAAGATGTACAAGGCTGGTAAACTTCTACCACGCGGCGCCATCTTCACCCTGTTCGATGAAGATCATCGCAAGGAGATGATCACCCTCTTCGAGAGTCTATACTTTGCCGGGGACTGGACCAGTTTCCTGAAGACAGCTTGCTGGGCCCGCGATCACATCAACGAGGGTGTCTTCGTCTACGCTCTGAGCGTCGCTGTTCTTCATCGTCAAGATTGCCGTGGAATTGTTCTACCACCAGCCTACGAGACCTATCCCCATCTCTTCGTGAACTCCCAGGTCATCCACGAGGCCTACCAAGCTAAAATGAGACAGCAGGCAGCCGTTATTCCTATGAACTTCACTGGTACCATTAAGAACCCTGAGCAGAGGGTGGCCTACCTTGGAGAAGATTTAGGAATGAACTCTCATCATGCTCACTGGCACATGGACTTCCCGTTCTGGTGGCGCAGCGCTGATTATGGACTCGAGAAGGATCGCAAGGGCGAGTTGTTCTATTATATGCATCATCAGCTGATCGCACGTTTCGACTTGGAACGTCTGTCCAATGAATTACCCTTCGTTGAGCCACTGTCCTTCGACGACGTCATCGTCGACGGCTTCCATCCCCAGACCACGTACCGGGTCGGTGGTGAATTCCCATCCAGGCCTGATAACTTTGCCTTCCACGACCTGGAGAAGATCAAAGTTCACGACATGCAGGATTACGTTCGTCGCATCAAGCAGGCAATCGCTCATGGTTACGTACTCGGTAATGACGGTAGCGTCTTGTCCATCAACACCACCAATGGGATCGACCTCCTGGGTGCCATCATGGAACCATCCTATGACTCCCCTCATCCAGAGTTCTACGGCGCTCTTCATAACTATGGCCACATTATGCTGGGACGGATCACAGACCCCAAGGGCAAGTTCAACGTGAGTACCAGGTTCTTCTGTAATTAAATTTTGAATCTCCATTCAAAATGCCGTCTCAAACGAGATTATTGTCTACGTGTAGCTACCACCCGGTGTTATGGAGCATTTTGAAACTGCGACCCGTGACCCTGCATTCTTCAGACTTCATAAGTACATCGACAACATCTTCAAGGAGCACAAGGACTCTCTCCCCTCATACACCCATGAAGAACTTTGCTTCTCTGGAGTACAGATCACCGACGTCGAAGTCACCAGTCTGAACACCTTCTTCGAGGACTTTGACGTAGACCTTCTTAATGCTCTGGACGATACCGTAGACCTGGAGGATGTTGCCATTCATGCTCGTGTCAGGAGGCTCAATCATGCTCCTTTCACTATGAACTTGAAGGTCAAGTCAGACAAGGCTGGTACCGCAGCTGTGCGCATCTTCCTGGGACCCAAGTACGATTGGTTCGGTCAGGAGCTCGACATTGAGGAGAAGAGGTCGTACATGGTAGAACTTGACAAATTCACAGCCCAAAGTGAGTCATTGAGTTACTCGAAAAATATATTACACGACTTGGTCCACAATTGATCTTGCACGTACGTAACCTCCATTTTTTTATCACTCTTCCAGTTACTCCTGGTGAAAACAACATCTTGCGCAAATCAACCGAATCCAGTGTAACCATCCCGGACCCTGCCCCCACGAAGACGCTCTGGGAACGCGTCGAGGCTGCTCTTCAGGGTATCAAGAGCTTCGAGGTCGACAAGGATCATCGTCATTGCGGATATCCTGACCGTCTTCTGCTACCCAAAGGAAAACCGGAAGGCATGCTGTTCACTCTCTACGTGATCCTAACCGATTTCGATAAGGAAAAGGTCAACGACGTCGACGTCAGCTACAACTACGGCGGCAGCATCAGCTACTGCGGCGCCATTCATGGACACAAATATCCTGACAGTCGTCCTATGGGTTTCCCCTTCGATCGTAAAATCGAAGACTCGGACAGCTTCTTGATATCCAATATGATAACCAAGGACGTTACTGTTACCTTCAAGGGTTAATTTCTATTTCTCAAATTCTCTCTCTCTATGGGTAATTAATCAAGACTCTTGCCTTGAAACATACTTTCTCGAAGACTGATTCTTTTTAACGTGTATTGTTAGAATTGTTGCATAATGTTTACGCACAATAAATATATAAAGTCAGATGTTTACCCAGTGTTCTGCTTTATATAAATAATACGTAAATTTCGATAATTAACTATCAAACGGTATATCGAGTTATTGTCTTTCCTTGAGCAGCTTCAATCCCACTTGTTCTTCCTTATCCCTTGATTAACAATTAAAAATACTTCATAAATAAAAGTTCCACTAATGAGAACGAATATACAGCTCGATAACCCTTTCGGCCGGGGTCGACAATCACCTGAAACTCTCGCTGCAATTAATCTCCTCTCAGCGGCTTCTCGTAGCTAAAATTAGTGGGAGGCTGTTGCTCCAGAAAATGTTAAAATCGTGTAAATGGAAAAAAACACGTAAAAAAAATTAAGTTTAAGGATTATATATATTGCACAAGTATAGAGAAAAAATTAAAAAAAAAAAGGGGGACTCATCGTATTAAATATTATCAATAATATCAAGTAAAAATAAGGGCTGCTGCAGTTCCACAGTTTCTACACGCGAACCGCCATTGTCTCCTTTGCACTTTTAATCTTACAAAAAGTTTTGACATCCCCGTCTGTACATTAATTTATCTATTTGTTACCAAAAATGTATTATTTTCAGTTATCTTACCCAAGTCTCACGAATATGTTTACATTTTTTCACCGAAATATAGCTGCAGATTGTTACGATCGAATATTAAAGAAATTCGATTTAAAAACAACAAATCATCATTAATTTCGTCCTGCTTATAGCGAGAACAGAAAAATCGAAAACAACCCCATTAATAAACATTATTAATTATTGTTTAATGATTTAACCTTCGACCAGACCCATCGTATGATATGCAAATGAGTCGCGCTATCTTAAGTAGATAATAAAAAACATTCCCACCGGGATGATGGGTCGACAGGTCGCTGATATAAAAAACATTTTCACCGATAGCCAACCTGTATAAAAGCACAGCGATCATCCGCAACTTTCATACACGCTGTATCATTATGCGTTGGTTATTCGTCTCGCTGGCCCTGGTGGCCGCCGTGGCCGCCGTGTCTGCTGTCCCGCCGCCATATAAACAGCAAGCTGGTAAGTATCCATCGATAATAATAATAATAATACATCTATAAATAATCAAAAGACACGTTAATCCTAATATACCAAAAATACTTGTACAAATAGCCGACAAGGAATTCTTGAAGAAACAACAGGACGTCGTTTACTTATTCGAGTACATAACGGAAGAGTTTCCGAACCCCGAGTATCGTCAAGTAGGATTGAATTACCAATTCCAATACGACCAATACTCGGAACCGGAAGTCGTAAAGTACTTCGTCCGCTATGTAGAGCGTGGATACGTATTCCCGAAAGGAGTACCGTATTCGATATCGATAAGCGAATATCGTAAGGAAATAGCTCTTCTCACAAGGATCTTCCTGGCAGCTAAAGATTACACGACTCTGTTTAAAACTGCTTGCTGGGCACGAGTGAACCTTAACGAGCACGTCTTCGTAAAGGTCTGCACTAAGTTTCGCACGTAATCGATAATCAATCGTTAATAAATTAACCTCACTTTATTCGCTCTCGCGGCAGGCATTCTCGAGCGCCATCCTTCAGCGAGCGGACACGCATGGAATTATTCTACCTCCGCCTTACGAAATATTCCCGCAATACTTCCTGGACAGCAGAGTCATCCAGCAGGCACAGAACTTCCTGACGACGGGCGTCGAAAATCCTCTGGCCGAGCACGTCGTAAATATCCCTGTCAATTACAGCAGCTACTTGCCTTACGGAGAAGATTCCCTGACTTATTTCACGGACGATATCGGCCTCAACAGTTACTATGACTACGTGATGCTCGCTGGGTACATGTTACCTGAGGTTGGTGCATCTAACGAAAAGCCGTATAATCTTTACTTAACGAATACAGTCATACGAGAAAGTTACCTTTTTCAGAATTGGCACGAATGGTACAACAAGTACCAGCAATACGTGTCCCAGTGTTGTAACTCGAACTTTGAATACCCAAGTAAGCAAGGCGCGTACAGAGGCCAACCGCACATCGGACGCGGTTCACGCTATTATTATATTCATCAGCAATTGCTTGCACGTTATCATCTTGAACGTCTGAGCAATAAATTGGGTCCAATCAGGGAAGCTGATTATATGAACATTTACACACCGTATAAACCGAATTTGCGTTTCTTTAACGGTTTGGAATTCCCTGGACGTTACTACGAAGTCCCACTGAGTCCTTACAGGGATGAGCTCGTCAGGACTGTCTGGACGATTGAGAGAAGATTGAGAGACGCCATTGATACTGGATACGTCAAGACGCCGCAGAATGTTTTCCTTTCCCTGTATCAGCCATTCGGTTTGGACCTTCTTGGGGATTTGATCGAAGGAACCGGACGCAGCGTCAATCCTAGGCAAGAAAGATGATTGATTACGAGGTTGAAAGTTTTTGGGGAAAGGAGTAATTTAATATTTTTACGTTCTAGGTACTACGGAGTCTTCCAAGCTGCAGCCAGGCAGCTTTTAGGAGCTGGTCCTGAATACAGAGACATTTATGGGTACACTCCATCTGTCCTGGAAGTCGGAGCAACCGCTCTTCGCGATCCCGTCTTCTACAAGCTCTACCAGAGAGTTATGAACATGTTCAAAGATTACCAAGAATCCTTACCCAGCTATCAGGACTGCGACCTCTACATGCCGGGAGTGACTATCGAGAATGTCGAAGTCGAAAAATTCGTAACCTACTTTAGTGATTATAATATTGACATTCAAAGCGCAACTGCTCGTCCAACCAATGCAAATCAGAGAGAGAATCTCAAAGTTCAAGCTCAGTACACAAGACTAGATCACAAACCCTACGAGTACAAGATCTACGTGAAAAACGAAAACAACGCTGAAAAGGTCGTCATTCGCGTTTACCTTGGACCGAAATATAATTACGACGGTACTCCAGTCACAGTTAGCAGAGACAGATTGCACTTTTTCGAATTGGATCACTTCGTCTACGAGCGTAAGTCAATGACGGAGGAAAAAAATCCTCAATTTGCCTCAATATAAAATCCATTTGTTTCAATGCTCCTTTTCTCCCATTTAGTTCAGAAAGGCGAGAACCAGATAGTCAGGAACAGCCATCAGGCTCCAGGATTCAGTCACGATTATCCATCGGTTCAGCAGATCCTGAAAAATGTCAAGGAAGCAACAAGATCTCAGAATCCGTTCTACATCACCGAAGTAAGTCCCTTGCGTTTTACTTTATTCCATCGTACAATCTTTTATCAAAATTCTATTCTTATCACAGCCTCAGTACATCTACGGTTTCCCGGCACGTCTAATGCTACCCAAGGGCAGACCCGAAGGATTCCCACTGCAATTCTTAGTCGTAATTTCTCCTTATGAAATCTCGAAACCCATGCCCTATGGACCTGTAGTTTCTCGACAGTTCCAAACGTACCTCGAACCTTACTACAATATCCTCAACGAGCAGGATTACTATAATTACACCCAGTCACCGTATAGTTGGAATCAGACCACCTTTTACGAAACGGTGCACGGAACGGCTGGCGAGGCTGGTAAGTAAATTGGAACAAGTAATATATTTATTAAAGTAAATAAAAAATACTTGACTCTCTCGACGCTTTTACTTACAGCCGAACGTAATTACCCTGAAGTATATTTCTTTGAGAAATACTTCAGCCAGGATCCTTATCTCGTGGGGTATCTGTTCACAGGATATTATTCTCACCACGTCCCGACCACCGGGTCGCAGAAACATCATAAGACATCGTACAGCGGCGCCGCGGCTCATGCAGGCCAATCTTACCAGAACTTCCATCAACAGGGTCCGTCAACGATGGCAGATTCCTACTTGTACGATTATTACTCGAACCAGCCAGTGCAGAATGTCATTGGCGGAGCCCTGTCTCTGGACGGCAGACCCCTGGGTTACCCTCTGGAGAGACCACTTGCACCAGGTGCACTTTACGTGCCGAATATTAAGGTGGTCGACGTCAATGTCTACTGCCAGGGCGCTTATGCATGTTAAAATATTGCTCGACGATACCAAATATGATCTGGACGAGATATACAATGTTGTTTTTTTGTTATTAATTTTTATTGTACCATTGTTGTGTGCTGTATCCAAAGAAATAGAATAAAAGACTGCCATGCATAATAGTCTTATTGGAATTATTTTTTTGTTCTCTTTACAGTTTTATGATTATGTAAATATACGAATGAAGATGCTACGAAACTTTATTAGATAAATATAAATTTTATTTATAGTTGTACAGTTGACGACGACGCTTTGCCACTACGCCTACGACCCGCGTTCTTTGCGTTCCATTGTGGTCCAGGTCGATTATTTTTCCACATCCTGGTGTTAATAATCGCGAAGCAGTCATCTGGTGATTATTCTCCAGTCATCATTTCCATGAACTCTGAAGTACAAGAAAGGAAACGATTGTTATTTTTTTTTTTGGATCATACAGACTGGATCGAATTTTTAAAAGCTCGACAAGCAGCACTCAGTTAGACTTACCGTCAAAGTCCACGGTACCGGAACCATCAGTATCAATCTCAGCGATGATACCGTCCAGGTCACGGTTGGTAAGTTTGTCATCAAGAGCGGCCAAGATCTCCTTCAGGGTAGCAGTGGTGATATAACCGTTACCCTCGCGATCATAGAGACGGAAGGCTTCCTTGAGTTCCTCCTGCATAGCCTCAGCGTCCTCTTCTTCGAGGAATCGTCCAGCAATTTTGCAGAAGCCGTCAAAGTTTACCTTGCCGACACCCTCGGGGTCGTTCTCTGCGATCAAGGCGTTGAGGTCCGCGTCGTCGAAGAGCTGACCCATCGTGTTCAGGATGGTTGAGATTTTGAGGGTGTCGATAAAGCCGCTCTTGGTTGTGTCGAACATTTGGAACGCTTTGCGCATCACGGCCATCTTTTGCTCATCTTCCTCCTGCGAAAGAAATTATTTTTAATTCAACAAATCTACACCGAATCAATCGCGTCGATATCGATCCCTTTGAATATTTGGATTCGAATGACATTGAATTTTTCAAAAAAAAAAAAAAAAAATCACACGAAACTCTATTTCTTTACACTATTTTTTTATTTTATTAACACTGGTTCCTCTACGGGTCATCCTTACCCGTGCACTGTACATAGGAAATTCAAGTCTCAGAAATGATTTCTTACCATGGTGACTTATGCTTCGTACGACGGACTGCAGATACCTGAAGAGAGTCACTCTTCCGGGCGCAGTATAAAGCCTCGCAGCTTCTAGTGAACCAGCTAGAAAGTCTCGCACAAAAATAGAGTGTGACGAAAAATGAAATATGTTATAATAAGTGCGGGTGAGCTAGTAGTTTCCACTGCGAGGACATTGCTTCCCTTCCTACCATCCATCCGTTTCGTCCTCCTTTCAAATTTTCCGATTCGCCCGATCGGACTCTTCCGATTATCCGTCCACTTGTTGCAGCCACCAATTTTTCATTTTAACAATTTTCTCGTCGGTGCAAACTGACAAAAAGTATCGTCGAACCAGACACCAGATATATTCCAGGCTGATAACCAGCTCGTTATCGTTTGCGTATCGTATTTAGATTTTTTTTCGGGGCCGATTACAAATGATCTATAAAAAGACTTTAATTTCACAGTACAATTATTCTTCGTCGATCAAAAGCGTTAGCTGGTTTTATGGTAGATTTAACGTCGATATAAGGTTCCTTGTCGGTAATACGAAGAGACACGCGAATTAGAGAACGTGCCAATTTTCAAAATTATCTGTGCCAACCGCTCAAATATGCGATACGACTCGTTGACTGTGAGCTTGCTGGTACTTCGTAATTTTCGTATAATCTTACTCTTATAGTGGTTTACACTGCATTCCCCTAGAAAATTATTCCTTACGATGTCATCTACGCAGGTATAAGGACTGTTAAAAAATTCAAAATAAATTACGTACGACTTGCTTAAAATTAGTTTTTTTCCTGTTATCGGTATTGTCTCCACCTAATTCAATTGTGTCTGTAAACCGTCTCTCCATAACGGTATTAGCATAATTTTCCCTGAAGTCGCTAGAGTCTCTAGTTCGTTCCTATATAGCTATTTATAACGAGACCCTGTCATAATGCCTACGGGATGGATGTCCACGACGTAAGACGACCTTCCTAAGATAAGGCATAGTCGTCGGTGAGCCAGTCGTTCGTCTCGAGTTACCAGCCATTATTAATTTTGATGCTCCAGTTGATAAAACGCTGGAAAAATTAATTTACATCCTATATTAATTAAACGGTATGGGTTTTATCTTTTTGAGAGACGAAATAAATTTATGGGATTGTTGCGCTGCTGTTTTGCTCGTAAAGATTGAATGGGCAGCCTCTTTCCATGTATTATGGCTCTTTGAGACATTTTATAACCACTAAATGGATCCCAAGACTCTGCCATCTTTACAAGCTCATTTTAACCGTCCTTATGTCTCTTTTTCAAGTGACATAGTGGCGTATTGTTAGCCTCTCTCTATTGTCTTCTTCTATTTGTTTTTCCCTCGTTCTTCTATACTTCTTTTTTATATCTTTTTTTCTCACCTTTTTTTTTCTTCCGGTCTTCTATACGCCCGATCCCGTTGGCCACGAGCCACGCCTGCGAATAGCACGTAGACTGCGGTGGCCTTACGTTAAATATTTTTGGCGATTATTTACATTCTCACTGGAAGACCGTCATCGTCGATATTATTATATTATAGTAGTGGTAAGTTCTCGTCGCATTTTAACGCGTCCATCCAATAAATTTTAATAAGCTCTAGAAATAATGCTTCGTCTATTCTCGCCGAGCGAGCTAAAATTATTACTCGAAGAGCCGCCTTGCTTTACGAGTATTTTTAGAGGATTCAAAGGAAGTTTAAGAATGCTATTAAATTTTTCCTCAGAAATTCCATTTCGTTTTATTCGATAAAGAACGCTTTGTAACGAATATCGAGGCTTTACGAAACACAGAATATTTCGTGCGCCAACTGATTCGGTGAGGAAACTCAAATTGCTCGTTGAAATTCAAAAATTCAAAAGTACGCCTCACGTCCTTCTCTTTCTTGTCCCGTCATTTATTTCTTATTTCGTAAAGGCTTCTTTATCGATTTACTGTAATTTACTGATCGGTCAGTTCATCTGGTACTTCCATAAGTCCACTAGATGGCACGGAAATCGTTTAGTTGTGAATCCACCCAAAGTAGCCAAAGAGCGCAAGAAGAGTTCCCGATTATCTTATTGCGGAACTCTCGTGTTGGTGGGGGCTCGGCCATACGGTATATGTCAGCCAGGTAGTGTGTTCGGGGACCGTATACTAGTGGTAGAGATATCTGCTTGTCAATCGTGCCAAAAGGAAGTGTCTTTAAGGAAATAAGTTGAATAATGGACGAGGCAAGTCGCGAAGAGTCACCGATAGTGAAGCTTAACGAGAATGAGAGAAAGCGCTGAGGGCGACTCGCGCGACTTGCAAATAAGCGATATCAATGGACGCGGCCATGTTTTCTGGTAGCAGAAACTTTTCACATTAATAATTCGGATATACCGTGCAACTCGGAAAAGGAACGTGCAGAATGCCGAGATGCGACGTGAAGACAAGGTATCTGCCAGCTACGTTCGCGTGGACCCTTCTCCTCAGCACTACAACCCTCTTCTTCTATTTCCCGTGAGTAGTACACCCAGTCCACGCTTCTTGCGTGTACACGAGATCTTATTGTATATGCATTTATTCA
The DNA here is from genome assembly GCA_030142265.1 of Calameuta filiformis. NCBI lineage: Eukaryota > Metazoa > Arthropoda > Insecta > Hymenoptera > Cephidae > Calameuta > Calameuta filiformis. The sequence continues at coordinate 101,239 of JARQSU010000011.1, forward strand.
TCTACCTGATGATACTGACTTGCAATTTCTTTAGGTGCCAGTATTATGTATTCCATTATCCATGGGTACCTGCAATTCAAGGGGTTATCACCTTCTTTGTACTGGCAAACTTTACTCTGGCCACTTTTATGGATCCAGGTGTCATTCCAAAAGGTACCTGTATTTGTTTAGTCATACCAATGTTACGGTACACTGTCGAGGTATTCGGAATATAGCCTTAAATGGTATGTTTCTTCAGCACCTCCAGATGAAGATCGGGAGGATGATTTTCGAGCACCCTTGTACAAGAACGTTGAAATCAATGGGATCACTGTGCGCATGAAATGGTGTGTCACTTGCAAATTTTATAGACCACCTAGATGCTCGCATTGCAGTGTGTGCAATCATTGTATCGAGGTATGCAGTTAAGTCTTGTTTATTTTTGTTAACTTAGAAAGTTTGCTTAATCAGTCTTGTATTTTCAGACGTTTGATCATCACTGCCCATGGGTGAACAACTGCATAGGAAGAAGAAACTACAGATTCTTCTTCTTCTTTCTGCTCTCTCTCAGCTGTCATATGCTCAGCATATTTGGACTTTGCCTTTATTTTGTGCTTGAACACAAGCAAAAGCTGAGTGAAGTTGACACCATTGTCGCGTATCCTTTTAACAACAACAACAGCATAATTATTTAATAATTTTCTAAATACTTGGATTCCTTAACTTTTGAACAGAATGGTTCTTATGGGAGTGGTGACGCTTCTGTTCATTCCAATAGTCGGATTAACAGCGTTTCACATAATACTCGTTTCTCGCGGTCGAACGACTAACGAACAGGTCACTGGTAAATTCAAGGGAGGCTACAATCCATTCTCTCGTGGTTGCGTCCAAAATTGCTGCTATACCCAATTTGGACCACAATATCCAAGGTAAGAGTATCGTTACATCCTAACCTCTCCATTGAATTTTTTAATAAAATGACCAACCTCTTCGCATTACAGTTTAATTAAGCCTGAAAAATATTTATCGAAACGACGAGGAGCTTGCACTTCTGAGATATCCACCATAGACAGCGAGAACCAGGTAAAAACCTACATGGATAGCAGCAACGGTGTTAGAAATGCCAGTTCAAATGCTTACAATAAGGTAAGAGCTAGTGCGACTGTGCTCCCTTCTATTTACTATTTTGCAAACTTTCCGTGATCGGACTTAACGCTTTTATATATTTTAACGCAAAATTCCTAGCACTACAAAATTTCATTTCTTCTCCCCCACTTTCCTTATTCCTCTCTCTGTAAAAGTATTTTGAGAACGCGCAATAATTATGCTACACGTAGATAGAACCGTTCCCTAACCGTTATAACGCTCCTGCTATCGATTTTGCTCTTAGTATAATTAAATAAATAAGCACTCTAACATGTTTAGCCAGTTGATCGATTGTAACCCTTAAAATTTAGAGTACTTCTTCGAGCGAGAATCGCATCCAACCCAGTAAACGTTTATATCACTAACCGCCTTTACGAATCCCTCAACAATTCCCAGTCTACCATAAAGGCGAGCAAGTAAATAAAAAAGAAAACGAAGTAACCGACATTCACGAACCGTACGAATGTATCACTATCTCTAATCAACATTTAACATCCACATTCCAGTTATCTCCTGGCCGAGACGGATCGGACACGGACATGGAGCCGACGGCGTCTCAGTCAGCGGATTGCGAGCCAACGCCGCCATTACAAAGACACGGCTCAAAAAGCAACTTCTTCCTGCCACCAGTGGAGAGCGGCGACTCTCCAAGGCATCCACCGCCATCTCAGCATCGCCATCCTATGCACTATCCTCGAGGAAGTCCGCATCCAAGGCCAAGGTATGTTTTAACCGACTCCTTTCCCCGCCTAACCTAACCTAAACGACGTACTGAATCCTTATCTGATCCTCTTCTCTCCTCAGGGGTATGAACGGATCTCGAAGTCACACACCGGATCCCTTGTCTCCGGAAGCCAGCGGGTCACCCGCAGGTGGTCCACAGCGTAATCAGGGTCAGGGTGGAGCAAGTCCAACGATGCAGCAGCGTATAAAGGCAATTGGAGTACCTACTCCGCTTGCACTTTCCAGCCCAATTCGCAGGTATGCCTCTAGCTTGCATGTTCCTCAGTAATTATCAGCCAGAGACACGTAAGGCAATAAATTTACGCATGTCGGTCACCCTCGAGCGGTGAAAACCGACCTAACGCGATACACACTGCTCAAAGAGCCGCGATACGCCTCTTCCATAGCCTTACAATGAGATTGGCTAATTAGAAATCGGGATAAATAACGCTTATGAAATTATTTTGACGAGCACGCCATCTGGCGTCTCTGCATCGTACTATAAGGCAGACTAAAGTAGAATGCAAATGGGAAAAATATGCCTCTTTGTCCCCAAATAGTAGAAATCTTGCATCTCTCGAGCACGCTGATCGACACTGACAAATAACTATTCTATATCGTAACTAAATTGTCAAAAAAAAAAAAATATTCAAAACCTCTCGCTACCCTTTTGACTCTTTAAAATATCTTTCCGTCACTCTCTCTCTCTCTCACAAATCACTTTTATTCTCAAATATTTTATATTATATTTGTTTGTCTGTCTGTCCAATGATCTCGCAGTCACTTGACATTCCTCGCCAACTCCAGAAGAGTCTCGGGTCGGCGTGGCTATGAGGGAAAATACGAAATCTAGAATGTGGGTAGCTTCTCAGAGACATAGTTCGATTTGCACGTATGGGAAAAGAATAAAGAGAAAGAAAGAAAAAGAAAAAGAAAAAAGAAAAGATGTACGGTATATAGATAAGTTTGTGTCCCACTGCAGGGGGTGGTAACTGCAAGGAGCTGCTACGCCATCACGTTGCAACCTACTGCAGGTAAACACGAACTTCATCCTACGAGGACCTACCGTAGTTTACGATTTACGCTTTCTTATTGCGTTATTAGGTTTCGCTACCTTTTACTTTCATTGCGGATAGATGCTAAATTTCTTTAACAGGAATGATGCGCTGCTCTCCCGTAGGTTCTCGCCAGAGCCGTATTTGTATGGCTGCAATGCTCAGCACTCGCATATATATATATATACCCAATTGGTTCACTGTAACGTTAATTGTCGAAAGTCCTCGGGGTGTCCTGACGTTCGTCATTAAAAATAATCCCGTCTCTGTTGCAGATCGAATCCAGGTACGCCGACGCAGGTACGTCGGCCGGACTTCATAGGGGTGACCGAGGCGCCGACCTACTACGACGTCCAGCAAGGTAACGGAGGAGGCGGTATGTCCGGTGTAGCTGGAATCACCGGGTACAGTCCTCAGCGTCGTTTCCTCTCCGAGAGCGAGCTGGTGCGCCAGGGTACCGAGCATCCTTACTCTCGCACCAACAATACCGTCGACAATATTCGAGAGCTGGCTGGTTCTCCTCAACGAGGCGTCTACACGTGGAAAGACAACTCGCCCGGCAGCTATCCTCCACCGTCCGGACCAACCTCGGGTCCTCCGGTACATCAGTCACCGTCGCAGCGGCCACCGCCACCCTACGATTATTACAGATCGAATCCCACCAGTCCCACGCAGCAGCCCTACCCGAATCCTCCGAGAGCAGCTTATCATCCTGCAGCACGAGGCGGCGTCCAAGTCTTCCCACCGCATCAGTCGCCCCAGGTCAAACGGAAGGCCACCATGGCCACGCCGACCACTCCGACTTCCGGGGACGGTCGACGTAGACCCATGTCCTTCGTGAGGGCTCTTGAAATGACTGACTCCATGGAGATGGTCTCCGCACCGGGCGACCCCAGGTCTCAGAGGCCCACGACGCCTACCCCGGATCGTGCTAGTGTCTACGATATGAACTATGAGATATCCGTATAGCCCACCTTTTTCGTCTCCGGTCCATCATCCGCGTGGACGGAGATCGATGGGGAATCATCGAGCAGCATCTTCCTACCCGTTGGCGGTCATCGACGGGGTCAAAGGACGCGGTACGCGGGCTGCGAGATATCCGTTTAAACGATCGTCGCGCCGTTTCTCTTCTCCGAGGAAATCAACGACATATCGAGTCATAAGGATGCACTGGCCCCAACGATTCAAGATCGATTCGCTCCACGTTTTCCTCTAAACAGTAATACCTGTCTGTGTTCCTCTTCCCGTAGACGATGTCATTCCCTGGAAGTGAACGAGACTCAATTTTGACAGTTCGACTAGTAATGAAGTAGCAAGGTAGAACGAATTGCGGAATCCTCGTGTCAAAATCTGCTCGACGTCACGCACTCTTCGCTATTCATCAGTCAATCGTGCTGCTACTGGATCCTGGTGTTTAGCCCCCATTTCCTCTGTGTATCGCCATTGCCGTCATTTGAGGAACGGCTGTTGTCAAGCGGCAAGATATCATTTAGCAATATTTTCTTCGTGTAAAAAAAGCTAAAGGAAAAAAGAGACGGACAGACAGAGAGAGAGAAAGAGAGAGAGAGAGAAAGAGAGAGAGAGAGAGAGAGAGAGAAAGAGAGACATGAGAAAGGAGGAGTAAGAAAGTATCGCGCGCATGCGCGATCGATCGAATCCGCAAAGACTCGGCATTTAATGTAAAGAATCAAAGGGATAATAAAGCTAATGGAGATTGCGCGCTCCGTTAACTTGAAAACTGACCTTTTTGCCCCACCAAGATTATCGTTTCTCGAGCTCTCAGGAATTCGATGATTATTTCTTTTTTTTTCTTTTTTTTTTATTAGCCTGTGAGCCGCGTACAAGGTTACTTGACATGTTTATACGACGTTACGCGCTCAGCTTAGCTCGAGTGAGATCGATCGGTAATTCCCTTTTTGGGCCAAAACTCCTCTTTTCCGTTACTCGCTCTAGACCTTTTTTTTCCCATTTTTATTACTATGCGTTTCTTCGTTTTGACGACTCAGTGAATCGTTTAACTATCACCACGATTAACACGCGAGACGACCGTGTCCATTAACAAAATGTTACTTAATCGACTTAAGTCATTGTCAAGATAGAATAACAAATTCTGTGTAAAATAATCGTACGATGTGTAGTAAAATTTTTAATATACATATTTAACAATATTTATACGTAAATGATTAAATATAAGACTTTATAATTTTGCCTGTTTGTTATGAATGATGATTTTTCTCAATGTTCCCACAAAACGCGACGCGCTTTTACGTTTACGTTTAATGTCTGCTCATTTGTTTATGGACCATCGGACATTCTTTGTTGTTTTCTTCCGATTGCTTAAACGGAAGGGAGGGACATATATATATATTTATAAATATATTTATACATATATATTTATATATATATACGTATAAAGTGAAAACAGGGAAACGAACGGAATCGAATCGAATTTACTTCCCAAAGCTCTTTTCTTCTTCCATTGACTTGAACGAATGACGCGTTGTTACGGCTGTCAGAGAATATTTTCAGAAGTATATCTGGTATCTACGGGGGGGAGGGGAGGGGAGGGGGGAAGTTTGATTGTAAGAAAAATTCCGAATATCGAAATAAATCGTGCCAAAGGAGGTTTCTTGACTTTCTTGTATCTCTTTCGTGTCTTTCATATTTTACGTAGAACGATTCGCTCTCATCGTTCCCTCGTTTATTATACAATAAACGAATAATAAGAAAGAAAAAGAAATGACGGTACAAGATCTGATATTCGTAAAATAAGATGCGGCGAATATTCTAGTATTTGTAATTCGATGTACTTGTACATACATAACTACTAATCGTTCTTATCACTTCAATGTACATACATATTTCGGTACTTCACACGTTTCGTCGCTGAGATTCTACGAAATAAACGAAATGGAAATTAATCGGTAATTCTTTCTGCATCTCACCGTTAAACGTAAAGGCATATAAATATGAAATTCACTTGATACTATAGTTCGTTTGTGTCTGCTTGAAGTGGCAATTCAAGTTTCTGGAAATGACGGCCATTTTTAATTATTTTCGCGCCTTGAAAATTTCTAGGGGCGATCGCAGCGACACAATGGCGCATCTATCAACTATCTGTAGTCTATGGCGTGGCCGGTAAATGACGCTCTGTCTTGTATCGTTTAGCTGTGTTCTGTGGGAAAGAATATAACTTTTATAAAGGAAGATAAGTGATGTTAATCGAGGGTATTTAACTCGAACGCTTGTTTGGCAGTTTCCTGGACATTTAGTGATAGTGTGTTGCTCAGATAAATGTAGAGGTTGGTCGTCAACCGGGCGCCACCATATTCTGTATTTGTACGGCATTTGGACTCCATTACGCGGGTATCGATAATATACACGGTAACGAAACATAACGGCTAATTACCTTTGATCATGTAAGTAATATTTATTATATCGTAGTATTAGTTGGCTTACATTCTGATTTTACTGTTTTTTTGTTTGTACCATTTTGTAGGGTGCGCAGTCGTAAGGACAGTACTGGCAAAAGCGACTCTGAAACCACCGATAAAGAAAACAAGAAGGATAGAGGACGAGAACGCGAAAGGAAAAAACGTGCTGCGTCTTCCTCAAGCAGTGGCAGTAGGTGAGTCATGAGTTCAGTTAGACTGAAGAGTATAGATTAATGGATAATATTTACATATTTACAGTTCTTCGGATAGTAGCTCTGCCTCTTCTAGCTCAAGCAGTGGGAGCACTTCAAGATCGAGTTCTTCCTCAAGTAGTTCATCGAGTAGTTCTGGCAGTTCATCAGGAAGCTCCCGTGACAGAGGACGGAAACGTAGCCGCAGTAAAAGTGTAGATGCTTCCAGGAGACATGAAAACAAAGAGAAGGAACGAGACAAGGACAGGGAAAGGGACAGAGATAAGGACAAGAAAAAGAGTAGCAGTTCAGCAATAGACAAACCAAAACCAAAAGGCCGTTCCAGGTCTCAGTCACCTCGAAGGAAGCGCAGAGAGCGATCTCCAATACCTAGGCCAACAAAGATTCACATCGGTCACTTGACACGTAACGTTACCAAGGAGCACATTATGGAAATCTTTTCTACGTACGGCCAAATAAAAATGGTAGACTTTGCTGTGGACAAACTTCATCCAAATCATGGTCGTGGCTTTGCTTATGTGGAATTTGAAACTGCTGACGAAGCTGAGAATGCTATGAAGCACATGGACGGAGGTAAGAAAACGCTACGATGAACTGTCAATATAAAACGATTATTCTTTTCCTTTAATTTAATTACCATGTTTCTTCCTCTAGGACAAATTGACGGACAGGAAATTACAGCTGCTCCAGTACTCCTACCAAAACCACGTCCACCTCCCATGCGCAGGATGTCACCGATCCTTGGAAGAAGACCACCACCACGATGGGGAGGAGGTGGTCGTAATTCTCCACCTCGCTATCGCAGACGTTCACCTCTAATGAATCGGCGACGAAGTCCTCGACCTCCTCGACGCAGGCCCAGAACTCGTTCTCGCAGTCCCCCAAATAATCCGCGCCATCGTCATCGCCGTTACACCAGATCAAGCTCTAGCAGTTCCCGATAACAATCCTAATTCACCAATTGGAACATTTAAGGAATCCTTGCACACATTTTGCTACGTCGATCAATTCGTCTAACAGGTTTAATATTAAGTCACGTAAGGATGTACACGTGGGAGCTACGTATTTTACGAATACTGGACTCGTTGCGATTGGAATGTTAGGCAACCTACGTTCCGTTCCATCAGTGAATATTGCTCGTGATATCTTTCTTTTTCCTTTTAAAATATATCAATTTCACGCGTATTCAATAGTTGATTTAATACGTCACTTCCGCCAACCTTTCAATGTGAAAGGGTCATTTATGCAGGACCTGACGCTTGAGACTGTCTCTCCGGCAATCAGGTTGGATGCCTGTTTATAGGGTCTTGGTCGTGGGGGCACTGATAAAAACGTATATCTACTTTGATAGAAACTATGATTATTAGACCCTTTTACAAAGAATCAATTTTAGAAAAAACCCTATTCACACAAAATCTTCTTTTATACTCGCGCGATATCTACAAAAACATAATAATTGCATCACGTTGCAATTTTGCATTGATGAAAAATATCTACAACTCTTTAAGTGGTATATAATTATTAATTATATAATAATATACAATTTCGCAATGACTTTACAGTTTTCTCCAAAACAAACTAACGCTCGGGAGCCCGATTATTTGAAATAGGAAAAAAGTAAAAGGTCCCAACAAATTTTCATTGAATCGTACATTCCCCCCCTCCTCATGGCACAAGACACGCCGAGGAAACAACCGAGAGATTTACTGTCGCCATTTTATCGTCTCCGTCGCAAAATTTTCCCCTGCTTTTCCCCGCATCTCTCTAATATCCCTCACCATAATAAACACGACCCATTAAGCATCAAGCGAATCGTCAAGACGATCCGCGGCTTACGAAATCACGTTACGAGGTAAAAAGAAATCGAAAAAAAAAAATATCGTAAAGGTAAAATTATTCGGTTACGAAGGACTGAAAAAAAAAAATCACTTCGTCCCGCTTTAAAAATTGTTCACTTTCGAGAACTTACGAGAAGACGGGCATTTGGAAAAAAAAAAAAAAGAAAGAAAGAATATGTCGTTATGCACGAGACCTAAAGTAATTGTAATAAGAGACTGTGTATTTCGTGAGAAAGGGTTCGACCTGGCTCGCCGCCATTGGTTCGCGTCCGATGACATTGACGATGACGTACGGCTTCAGGATGGCAAAACCGTCGGTGATCCATTATACCATTTTTATATCACAGGAAAGTACTGAGTGCCATTTTAGCCGGCTTTCTTCAAAACTTCACGTCCTCGCACAACACACACACACACGCTCGCGCTCAAATTCACGTTTACTCCGTGTCCTCTGGCTTTTGGCTTGTACTTTTTATTTTTCTATCTTCCATCAGCACTTTCTCTTCGTGGGATATTTGTCGCAAGAGAAAATAGAAAGAAAAAAAGGATTAACAGCGACGCCCAAGTTCTTCTCCAAGCCAGAGTCAATAATAATTACGTCACTCTTTCAATGTATTCTCTCGCACGTTCGTTCGTTTACTCTCTCTCTCTCTCTTTCTCTCTCTCTCTCTCTCTCTCTCTCTCTCTCTCTCTGTTTGCTTTCACCCCTTTCTTCGGTTCCCTATACGTTCTGCTAGTATTTTTTTCCCTTATTTTTTTTTCTTTACAAATTAAGCTCTATCAAAAAAGTAAAATTTATATATATAGTTCTTTATATTACATCGATTAAATTAACGGTGAACTTCCTCGACATTATCCATACGGAGTAACAGAGATTCGGATTCATTTATACGTGGCAATAAATAAATAATTAAATAATTTTTTTTTTCTTGAGTAACAGCTAGTTCCGTTAAACTTCCTAGCCTGGGATGATTTTTATCTTTTTCTTATTCTTTTCTTTGCGTAGACGTCGCCTCGCATCCTACAGTAATTATAATATTACACACGATATTAACTGTACGCATAGTAGTCATCGTAATAGTAATGTTTATATCGCTTATAGACAGTCAGATCCCCCGAAACTGCAGAAACCACATTGTACAGCGTCGTGTAACACAAGTATTACGAATGCCTCGTAATCGTCGTGGCCGTTAATCGCAGTCATAAAATTCAACTACCGACAGCGCAAACTTCCCATCCTCATCCGCGTCCTCGTCACCGTCACCGTCGGCGTCCCAAGTCATTTTAATCCACGATCCTTTTAAAACACACCTTCCCCCCCCCCAAGGCATCGTACGGGCTTAGAAGTAACGTCCTATCGTTTATATCTATAAATATCATATAGACTATGTACAATTTTCAAATAGCAGCGCCAATCCGTTAGAAAATATCGGTCGGCGCTCTTGCGCGCGGCGATAATCGATCGAAGCGCAATCGACTCTTTAGTCAGGATTACGATAACGTCGAAATTCGGCGTCCGGAGAAGGTGGTACGGTTTATCATCGGGATTGAGGCGCGTCCTCCTTCTTGTGAATATCCGCGTGCATCAGCGCGGGCTCCATCTGACGTCCAGGTACTCCAGGTACACCAGGTACGCCAGGTCCAGGCCCGGCCCTGTGGTGCATGTGTAGATTGCTCAATGGTCCCGGACTGGGATCTTTGCCTCGCAGAGAATTCACCGGCGGCGGCGGATATCCGGCGTAGAGTTTCGCCCTCTCCTCTTCCTCTGCGCGAAAAGCCGCGACGAGAGGATTGTAGCGTAGCTGCTGAAGAGGATCGTAGCGGTAGTGATCCCTGAACGGATCTCCCGGCCATGGTCCACCTGGTTGTCCGGTCGGACCTGACGGCGGTGGTGGGAAATGTTGCATAGGATGACCTCCTAGTCCTGGTAGCATGGAGCGCGACATGGAGTGCGACCCGGGCATGCTGTGAGGATGCCTCGCGAGATATGGATGAGGATGAGGATGATGATATCTCGGATCCGGAAGCGGACTGGGTCCCGGTCCTGGTCCGGGTCCAGAACCAGGACCCGGTGGCGGAGGCCTTGGTAGCATCACTACGTCGTCGTCCTTGCTTCTGGGCTCTTCCTTGACGCGGACCTCACCCGTGTCCAGAGGCGTCGAACCGTTTCGCAACGGGGAACGTTCCCTGCCGACGACCACGTGCTGCCGATTCTGATGAAGGATTCTCTCGCGCTCCATTTCCCGTCTCTCCATCTCCCGACGCTCCTTGTCTCGCCTCTCGCGTTCCCTCTCGCGCTCGGCCGCTTCCTGCTTTCTTTTCTCCTCCTTCTCTCTCTCTCTTCTGTCCCTCTCCCGCTGCTCCTCTCTCTCTCTCTCCCTTTCGCGCCGAGCTCTCTCGCGTTCGCGCTCTCTTTCGCGCTCGCGTTCGCGTTCGCGCTCGCGCTCACGTTCACGTTCCTCGAGCTCGGCCCTCCTGTCTATCGCAGGTGGCTCCGGCTTCAAGCCCCAGGACACCGTCGTAGGGGGGAACCCGGTGGAAGCACGCTGCAGCCTATTTAACAAAGATAAAAGAACGTTTCGAAGTCTTATTTTGATCTTCCGCCACAAGGTCAGTAGGATGATCGGTATAATTACCCTCTCCAGGGATCGTGAACGGATCCCAATCCGCCTAAGGATGGCATTTCTCGGGCTGGTGGAAAACCGGAGAGTCCAGGAAAATTCGGATTCGGCGGCCCGTACGACGAAGGATATCTGCCGAAGGGGGACATTCCCGTTCCTGGAAACATTGGCGCGCGGTTGCGAGCTTATATGATATCCCGAATAATCTCAAGTCACTTAAGAACTATTTACCACCCGGACCCAACGAGACGATATTGAGACATACCTAAATGCGAGGCCTGCGTCGAGAGGAATCCTACAGGATGAGGCGGCGGAGGTGGCGGATGCGACTGAGGCATGTTCGTGGGAAATGGCGGCGCCATAGGTCCTCCGATTCCTAAACCACCACCTGGACCACCAGGATACAGATGTCCCGGTGGTCTAAGTAATTCCGTCTTGTTACCTACACCGCCGCCGGCTTTAGCTTCTGCCTGCTGCTTCTGCTGATGATGATAGATCTCCCACGCTATTCGAACGTGCATCGCATTCCACTTTCCCGTCTTCTGCGGAACGGAAAGACGATCGTTGGCAATGATCTCGAGACAATTTGAAGAGGATCATCGAGATCGGTACGTACCTTTGGTGCGAACGAAGTCAAATGATTCGGTGGTACAAATGGCGTGGACGGAGGTCCGATGCCAGGATGAAGTAGTCCAGCGTTAAAGCCGGAGTAGCTCGAGAGATTGAGATTTCCACGAAAAAACGGGGAATCGACTCCTCCGAGCTTTGGAATGTCCTTGAACTGCGAAAAGGAGCCACGCTTTCCTTACGATTCGTCACCGAGTATCGGGTCTTTTAACGCGTGAAATATTATACTCACAATCGGAGGCGGAAAGAGGGTAGTGGCCGTAGGAGGCGGAAGTAACGGAGTAGTGTGCTGATGAACGTGGGTATGCTGATGCTGATGATGATGCATCTCCGTCCTGAGATAAGGCGGAGGACCGAGATTCCCAACGCCGACGTTGACGTTCCTATCTTGAGACGCCAAAAATCTATTGTCGAGTTCTCGCCTGAGCAGGTCCGTTTGGCCTGAAACATGAGTCACCCCTTTTAAAAATTAGCAATCCCTTCGAAAGAAAATTACCTAAAATCACTGCTCGATCCTGAATCGGTGCTGATTTATAAACTTACTTGTTTGAAAGAGAGACTCGGCGGAGAAGGGATTGGGATTCGAGGTCGGCGGAGGAAGCGAGGGTAACGAGGTATGAGGACTCGAACTGGACACTGGTGGTGGTAAGGGTGCTGCGAACATCGGCGGTGGAAAAGTGTGCATTCCTAGTGGCACCGGGGGCGGCGTTGGCCTCGGAACCGACGTAGCCGTCGCCGGTGATAACTGGGAGGCTGCGCTGCTGCTAAAAACGTCAAATCGACCGATATAACAAAATTTCCATAAGGAGTAGTATCTTTTGATTGAAAATAAAATAAAACCTAAGACGAAATTCTCACCTGATCCACCCTTGAGCCTTGGAGTAAGCAGGTAGACTAGAATTGGCTGGGGAGGACGTGTTTGGCACACTGACGGGCGTTATGCTGCCTCTGCTTAGGCTACTCACGTTGCTGCTGTAACGAGGAGGACTTTTATTGCGAGCAAGGAGAATCAAAGGACGACCATAAACGTAAGAGGAAAGACAAAAAAGGAGAGAAAGGGCCAAAGAGAGATGGAGAAACTGGAAGAGACAAAATTCTCATTATCATCGTTTCTCATGTCGTACCTATAGCTGTCACGTTCCCGATTGGGACTGTGCCCGCGGGGTGAATTGTTATTCCTCCCGGCTAGCGAACACGCGACGATGTCCCGGTGCGCGACGGTGTTCGCGGTGGTAACTGTGTTCGTGATCGTCGAGACGCACGTCGTCGTTGCGGCACTGAGGGGAGTGTTGCCGTGATTGGCGACGCCACTTCCTATCGTCTGTTTGGATATATTCGTGCAGGGTGAAGCCCTGCTGCCTCTCTGAAAGCATAATACAGGTATCAGCGTAAGAGTAATCGAGAGCCGGCGAGGAGGTTGACGACCACGAGGAAGACTCACCACGTCCGCCCGCGAGGATGCTGAGTGCGAGGGCGACGGTACGGCTGGCGGTAGGTACGGGCTGTGATTGAGAGCAGTGTAGGGCGTGTAGAGAGGTGGGTAAGAGGGTTGTGTCTGGGGATAGGCTGCCATTGGCAATGGGGGTGGATAACTCGTTGTAGCCGCTCCGTTGGACGGTGCTGCAGGAGTCACGCCAAGACTGGCCACCGCGGGACTAGTTGTGTGGCTCGAGGAGACAATCGGCACGTTTGGGGGGTGTAACGCGGGTATCGTCGTGTGCGGCTGCTGGGGTAGCGAAGGGGCTGGTAGAGCAGGGGATGCTGGCCGCTGCTGTGGAGCTATTGCACGTGGATTCGCTGCCAGTGGACTAGTCATCTGAAGGGAGGAAATACAAATTTTCGTTGAGTCTTCGCGCACTCCCGTCACCCCGAAGGGGGTCGTTCGAATAAGATAAATAATACTTACGGGTGGTTGGGATATGTGGGGGGGTAGCGTAGGGCTGGGTGGACTTGGCGCTGTCGGAACTGGCGCAGTGGCAGGCACAGGGGCTGGAATCGGTGCAGGAGCATCCGTCGCAGGATTTGAAATTTGTCCACCCGTATCCGGTGGGGAGCCTCCCGCTCCGTTGGCAGGTGGCAGCACGTGCGGCGACGAAGACGGCAACTCGTCTTGAAATTATAAAAATTATCTCAATTAAAATTTCTGCGATCGTACCGCTCATACGTCTGGATTACTTACATTTACGTGCGAGGGGTGGTGGGGTAGAAGATTCAAAGAGTATCGACTCTGCGTCCGAGCCCTGAAATATTAATTTTTCAGTGACCTCGAAATTTTCAACAAAATTATTATCACGGGAGACAGGGATTGTCGATCCAACCTTACACACCTTATCGTCTTCTCCTTCACTATCACACTGTAACGACAGTAAAAAAAAATTCAATTAATACATTACTATTACAAAAACCACCAAAAAAAAAATTACTAAGTGAAAAATTAATTTCCACTATACTGATACTCACGATATAACCTTTACCGGAACTGCAATGACTGCTAGCCTGTATGCAACAAGAAAGATTGATGATTGAGTATAATCCAAAAAAATATATATATATATTGTAACGTTAAAAATCGATCATACCTCTCAGTACTTCTGTACTGAGAGCTGAGAGTAAAGAAGTACTGAGAGCGCAATCGTTACAAACAAATAAGGAGGTAGGCAGAGCCTCACTAGGACTACGTTACTAACACAGGAGCATCTTCTGTTCCTCAGTAACAAGTCAGAGAGAGAGAGAGAGATAGAGGCTAGACAACAAATATAGGACGCTTATCTGACAATCATTTCCTACAATATCGACATTTATTTAGCTCAATTGTAATTGGCTCACATAGAAAAACTTTTGTCATGTTATCGACAATGTAATAAATCCTTGTTATTTTATGTTATCATTTAATCCCGTGTCGATCAAGCTCTCAAAGACGTCAGCACCGAGCACTGACCTACATTCCATTTCGTAGACGCATAAGGTGCGTACGAAATTGCGCTACCGATAAACGTTAAATTATATACAAAGACAAGACAGTAGCCATTTGTCAAAAAGCATAGATATCCAAGTACGAAACGTAATAGCTGACAATTACAAACGATGCTCTGTCATAAATTTTTCGTTATCTATCTTTATTAATTACTGGATACGATATCTGTATCAGCTTATTAAAAACGATATTTCCAATCGCCCGGTTATCCAACATTGACAACCGCAGCGAATCTTCTCCTAGCAACTCGTCCATTTAAATATAGTAATTTAAATGTATTCTCTCTCCCAATATATCTCCAAGCAACTGGACCCATCTGTACCGGAGGACGACTTACATCGCTGAGATGGTCCCTGGAACTGTCGGCGTCCTGGCAATCCCTAGGTATTCCAGGTCCGTGCAATTGTTCAGACGCTCGTCCACTGTCGTCACTCGTACCCGCATCTAGGCCCTAAAAATAAGATTCGATTGATGTAATTTTGGGCGAATAAATACTTTGATTTTTTTTCAGACAGCTGACAAATTAATGAGAAAAATTACCTGATTGAGCGTAGAAGGCGTTAGAATGGAATTATGTGTATAATGGTTGTGCTTTATGTGATTCTTAATGTGGTGCTCGCCGTGCCGATTATTCTGTCCAGTATCGACCTTGGGCTTTTCGTCCACTATCGACAGCAAGGTATGGAGCTTCTTCACATTGTTCTTAGCAGCAAGCTTTATTGCACTCTGAAAGATTTGAGAGAAGAAAAATTCCATTAGTCAATTATACAGATACGAGTAGTCAAATAGCAGATTCCTGTGCTTTGACTTGGCGATTAATAAAATTTATTGATAGCAAGGAGCACCGTATCGGGTAACCCCGATGAAAGAGAAGAATGGAAGTGAAATCAGTAGATTTTTCTTAACTCATCCGTTTCCCTCGTTCAACAGGATTTCGTCCGATCAATCGTGAAGAAAAAGTACAAAAGAGCCGGCGCAGCAGAAAATTTCGACAGCGTTTACATTATTCTGCGGTAGAGCGAGACAAACGAAGAAAGATAAAGTTATGGGTAGGATCGTAAGAGTGAGAGAGAGAGAGTGAGAGAGAGAGAGAGAGAGAGAGAGAGAGAGTGAGAGAGAGAGAGAGAGAGAGAAAGAGAGAGAGAACAGTGTATTCGCAAAGTATTGGTGCCTTGCACGAATGCAGCAGACCAGCAGTAGAAGGGATAGAGTACGAAGCGCGGACAGAGCGAGAAGGAAGAGACGAGGCGTGCAAGAAGGACAGAAAGAGAGAAGGGGAGAAGGAGGGATAGAGAGAGAGAGAGAGAGAGAGAGAGAAGACATTGACCGAAGAGCCGCGCGGCGCGACAAGGCCTCCTATGCTCCGCGTTCTGGAAGCCAGCTGGAAGGAGCTAAAGAAGCCTTCGCAATGCCAAAGAGAGCTCCGACAGAGTCTCTGGATGTGCAAGAGAAAGAGATGATCCGTTGCAGGCTTAGCTCTCAGTCCCTTCGTTGACCTGAGCTCCTCTGGTTGGTCGCGAGTCGATCGGTAGTCGAGAACGAGACCAGTTGCATTAGAAATAGGCCCTAAGCATGGCACCTCCCATTGAAGAGAAAAGACCTCGAAAACGCACGTGTACCAACCGACCGAGATATAAAGAAAAATATGAGTGGAAAAACAAAAAAATGAAGAAACGTCTCTGTGAAAACGAAAGAAAAAAGAAAAACGAATTTTTTTTTCTGTACTTCGTACACAGAAAAGGAGGTCCTCCGGCCACGACCTTGATTCCCGCAGTTGATCTTGGTTTGCCTCAAACCAGAATCGAGATAATGACCCACGGGACCTGAGCAGCACCCTAGGATTATTTCCTTCGTCGAATGGGAGGAGATGGCGGAATGGCCCCACGCGAAACTTACCACTCACGTACAAGCAGCAACAGCAGACTCTTTCTGTCCCTTTGCACGAGCATGGAGGAAGATCGCGTAGCTGGAGGCACGGAATCCCGAAGAGACCCTCGGAGAGAGTAGAAAACGTTTTCCTCCTTCGTTCCTCTTCATCTTATACGTCTCTGTCTCGCTCTCGCTCTCTATCCTATCTTACATCTATATACTAAAACCGGAGCGTAGGACGCTGCCACGTATACAAGTTTCTGCACGATCGGACTCCAATCGTGCGTTCTTGTTTTCTCTTCTGGTCCTCCAGGTGCTACTCGAGTTCACCGACGGCGTCTACGAACGCACGTATTTCAGGCAGGTAGGCTCACTAATTGCACAGTGAGGTATTACGACATATCGAAAATTATAATCGATAGTATCGATCGATCGGACCGTTTCGATAAGCGATAATTCATCGAGCGACGGAGACGAGACCGTCTTTGCGGAAGCTGATGGCTGATAGGGAATCAGAATGAAGAACAGGGCCTGGACTGGCTCCCTTGTCGAATCGTGGGTTGATGAAAAATTTGTATAGCAGTACATAAACGCGTCGAGGATCTCTTATCTAATCTGAACACGGACGATCGCTCAAAAAGAAAACTTATCCGAAAGTAAACAAAGATTCGCGCGCGGTGTGTTGCCGAGGGGTTCTTGTTTGGTCTATAAATTAGTAATACCGTGGAAAGTGACGTGTGGCTGTAAGTTAAATAGATCGAATATACAGTCGAACGGGTTAGGTTAAACGATGCTTCGGAATCTACGAGGAACTTTGGTTGACACATTTTTACTGTACGGTCGCCGATTACGATGTCCAGGAGACACGAGGAAGGGTTCACGAAATGTAGGAAGAAAATGAGAAACTGGGTCATTCTTTGATGCAGGTGCAGGGGTAGTCATTATACGCGATAATTTACCGCTTGGCTGCGTCCATTTTGTTTTAATATTAGGACTTACCTTAAAATAAATAAATTTCTTTTTCTAATAATATTTCAAAATCTTTAGCTCGAATAAAAATTCTTTGCGCGAGTAATAATTTTTTTTTGTAGGCACGCTAACGGTTTTCCCGTGGCGGTTTGACGTGAAGCATAACCTATTTGCGGTACGTACTTGTTAACAAGGACAATCCGTACGAGCCTCGAGAACTTATCCAAATTATTGGACGTTGTGGAAATGTACAGCCCGAAATAGAGAAGTGCGCGCCTAGCGTGCTCAGGCTGGCTTAACGTTTCCGGGATTTCGTTAATACTACCAACGGCAACGGGCGTAAAGTAAAAATACAGGGGGGACCCAGGTTGGCACAAAAGAACCTCTATCGGGGCCCGAGGAGGGACTGTAGAATCAGAAAAAGAATGCGAGAGAGAAGGATGGATGGATGGATGGAAGGAAGGAAGGAAAGAAGGAAGGGCGCGTGCGTTAGTCCTCGGTTATTTATTTCGGCGACTCCTTAAGGTTAGCGGCTGTTGCGAACAGCAGGCAGCAGCGCCAGAAAGCCGAACAATGAACTTTCCATAGAGGAGTAAACAATGCACCTCTCGATGGATCGCAAAGATTCCTTCCTTGCCTCTTAACGTTTACGCGATGAACGTACTACGGGACGCAGAACGCTCGAGCGATTTGTTTGACTCCCTCGAACGTATAGAATATAGACGCACGCATATCTATCCTCTCGGCGACGATGCACTCGATACTGGGATTAACACTCCAGAGCTGACAAAGGCGACACTCGACTCTTCTGGTGAGAATGGACGCGAGAGTTGATACTCGTGGAATAGATGTAAAAAGGTTGGTTTAACAGTTCGCGTGTAGCATCCAGGGCAGTACTGTTTGTTACCGCGAGGGTGCATGCTCTCTACTCTCCTGGAGTTTACGATAACGGATAAGAAGGAGATGCGAAGAGATCAGGTCGGGTCGGTGGAAGTGGTGGTAGAAGTAGGAGATAGTGCGAGTACCAAGGTCCAGGAGGAGACGGAGGAGAAAGGAGAGGAGTAGCAGCGTGCGAGAGAGAGAGAGAGAGAAGACGTCGAAAGGAAGGAAGGAAGGGACAGTAACCCCGAGGCCACGCGTGTTGTGACAGGAGGTGGAAAAGAGAGAGAATGAGAAGATGGGCGACAAGAGGAGTGGGAGTGGGAGGTGGTAGAGGAGGAGATGAGTAGAGCAAAGAGTAGAGAGAAGAGAGAGAGAGAGAGAGAGAGAGAGAGAGCGAGAGAGGGGTTGTAGGGGGGAGCGAGAGGGGAAAGCAAGAAAAGAAGAACTTACCTCGAGCTCTTCGTAGGAGCGAAAGGCGAGGATAGCGAAACCGTCGATAATGTCTTCCTCAAAGGGAGGTTCCTTTTGCGTGGCAGAGGCTAGGGAGGACTTCTTTCGTGGCCTAGGTGGTCGCGGGGGTCTAGGAGGTCTTGGAGGTCTCGGATGACTGTCCCTCGGGTGACTACCCCGAGGAAGACCGAGTGCCAATCCTCCGGGATCCTCGTCCTCACCGCTATGGCTGTCCTCCTCGTCGGGTCGTTGTCTCTGCTGCTGCTGCTGCTGGTGCTGTTGCTGTTTCGCCGTGGCCAAACTCTCTCTCTGGGCTAGCATACGCTGGGCTCGTTCCCTTCGGCGATTTCGCTGATTTCTCTGTTTAGCTTCGATCTCCATTTCGTCGAGGGACTCCAGTGTCGGCTACACAGCACCTACACCTTCTCCTCAACAGAAGACACGATCACGAAACACCACACTGTTCCACATAATCCAAAAAGGTCGCCTTACTGTTCCAGGGTATATCCTCGACGTATTCCTGTCCACTATGCACTCGCGCACATCGATCGCACGCGCTAGAGTCTGCCGTGCGTGGAAGAGACACGGCACACCGTTCGGATAACTCCTTCGACTCGTCGAAACCAACTCAACCTCGGTTTTCTTGCACGGCTGGAAGGCTGGCTGGCTGGCTGGCTGACTGGCCTGGGCCCTGCACTTATTCACTTATTTATTTCCTCCAAAGGATATCTCCTTGTGCCATCACTCATTCGCTTTTCACTTTATTTCCCAGCACTGTTACTCTCTAGCTCGCTGACTCCGTTTTATCGTTTACGTGGATTCTCGTACGCACGTCGACAGGCAGGCAGGCAGGTAGGCAGGTAGCAGACGGACAAGACTAACGGGCAGACAGACGAATAGACAGGCAGGCAGGCAGGCAGGCAGGCAGGCAGGCAGGCAGGCAGCAGACAGCAGGCAGGCAGACACGCACGCACGCATTCACGCACGCACGCACTTCTTGGCCGGTTCACCGATCGAGCTGCTTCATCGTCGCCCAGCTCGCGGCGGTGCTCGTCGCCCGAAACCGGGCACTATCGCCATTGTCCCACCGCCGTAGAGCCAGATGCACTCGAAGAGGGCACGTAGACCGATTGTTTGGAATGGCGGATCGAATGGACACGCACGGTTGGCGCATCGTGTGGTAAAAATGGCCGCGACCTGCCCGCACACCGCCCGTTCCAAGGAGATATATCACAGGCCGACCTGAGCCCCGAGCTCCAAGCCCAGCATCGCCACCCCCTTGAGCCGATTATCTTTTCACGGGACACGCACCACTCTTTTCTCCTCTCTCGCTCATTCACTCACTCACTCTCTCTCTCTTTCTCTCTTTACCCCTCTCTCGCACTCTCTCCTTGGACACTCTCGCTCCTCGACTATGCACGCCCTAATTGCCGCACGCACCGTCGTGATTTTCCAAGCTCGCACCGCGCATTCTGTCACTGCGAGCACTCGCCACCACCAAGAACATGGCGTACGCTCGGACTGCCCGAAGAGACCACCAGTGACAAGGGGCTTACGCGGGGCCACTGCTATAACGCGCTCCTTCTCGCTCTTACACACTCTTCGACAACTCGGAAACGCTCCTGCACTCTTGGCACAGATGGCTACACACTCCGTACGCTCTCGTTCCTCCTCGTTCTTGCCAGTTCTTGCCTCTCGATACCTCTCGGCACTACCTCTTGTGCTCGCTAGTGCTTCCCAGTGCCTGCCCCGACGATTCTTCCACCCTGGATAATTCCCTAGATCACACTGACAGGTCAGGCCACCCGTCGGAAACATAAATCCCTAGATATCACCGTGGACGTTCTCTCTCTCGCGACAGATGGCGCTGTCACACTTTCTTTTAGCTGTTTCCCGAAAGCACTCGGTACTACGTTCCTTCTATTTATAAACCTATTGAGATTCGTTATCGTCATTGATTATTCTGGTACGCGCCAAAGTCTCTATTGATTTCTTTTTCGCGTTTATCCGCTTAGTATGTTTT
>JARQSU010000011.1:122140-162454 GCA_030142265.1 Calameuta filiformis
TATCGTCATTGATTATTCTGGTACGCGCCAAAGTCTCTATTGATTTCTTTTTCGCGTTTATCCGCTTAGTATGTTTTAATTATTTTTTTAACCAGGATGTTTACGCATATTAGGATGG
The DNA here is from genome assembly GCA_030142265.1 of Calameuta filiformis. Classification (NCBI taxonomy): domain Eukaryota; kingdom Metazoa; phylum Arthropoda; class Insecta; order Hymenoptera; family Cephidae; genus Calameuta; species Calameuta filiformis. The sequence continues at coordinate 122,259 of JARQSU010000011.1, forward strand.
CGCATACGCATTTTTTTGCTACCACAAAAAATTGCTCCAGTACGTGAATATGCAAATCGTTTCCTAAAATCAAATCGTGAATTCGACGTTACTGCCAAATTCCTTGCTGAAAAAGGGCCAGTTCTCGATAAACTAAGCCACTTTTACAAACACCTCTCCACATTCTGCGGAGACTGGTCGACGTTGGATTTTAACGAGTTGCGCAGCCGTCTTTGGAGATCCGCACGTTTCTGGATCCATATAGGTACGCCTGTCCGAACGTCTCGATCGCGTGGGCCGCCACCAGCCGCCACCAGCCGCCACCGACTGCCTACATGCATATCTGCCGTGACCTCGGTATCGAAAGGCGCAATGTCCATTTCGTATTCTCACCAAAAACAAACGTTAAGTCTCAAAATGTCTGTGGTAAACAACTGAAATTACCACGAAATCGCAGTTAACAGACATAACACGTAGATATACCAAGGTATAAAAAAATGTTAAGTATCCACCTTACTCTGCGCAATTTTCAGTTTACCTTTAAGGCGCAATATCGTCCAGCAACAATTCCAATTGCAACTCCAACGTGGATACCTACCAGCTGGAAACGGAAGAGAGCAATTGTTAACCTCTCCTGACCCGCTGACCGATTTTCCCAACTGAAACCAGTCACAACAGCCAACTGGATATCCCTGAATCGTTGTCCCTGATCGGACATGCGACCTTCTCGAAGGAAGGCAACCAGCTACAAAGTTGCCGGTGCACGTATAGTACGTATTACACTGTCAGGTGAGTATACGTAGTAATACAGACACCGTCATCTCTATACCTTCACCGAGAGAAACAAACACAGAAGAAAAATCGGCCGAGCCTCGAACGCATTCGCCGGTCTGCCCGACGATCTCTCCTACTACCTCGTACAGCACAGCCCAGGAACTCTGTTAGAATTCTGCACTCCGACAGTCTCGAACTCAGTCGAACTGTCGACAGCCAACAGTCGCGCGTGTCCGACAGGCAAACCTTTGTCGTAGAAAATAATACGAACGACAGGAGTACCACCGTGTGATTTTATTGTGTTCGATACAATCGATAGCAATCAAGAGTGAGCGATATAGTTTTCGTGAAGCTTCGTCGATCCATAAATCGATCGATTATTAAATTACGTTGACAGTCATATTTGAATTATATTTGATTGCAGAGGAATCTGTTTAATCAATTGGAACTATTTATAGGTAAATTACGTCCAACAGATTTATTTTCTTACGCGGTATCATAGAGCAAAATGGAGTTTAAGCGAGTTTTACGCGAGTAAATAGAAATCGTAGGAAATCCTTCGGAAATGACATTTTCGTTGACTGGCGCGTGTATCGGTATACGTTAAAATCCACGTCTCGTGGTTACTCGAGCGAGTGAATTTTCCTTTATGAAATTGCAAAGTCCTATTGTCGTGTTCGCGTTACGTAACGAGCCGCGAGAGCGATGAGAATCTTCCCAGTGCATAATATTACAAAAGTACCGTTTTCGCGCTAGGCCAATCAACGATTCGTAAAGACGATTCTCAAAGATAATACTTTCCATTAGTCACTACGCGTACTGTACGTCGTCACGGTTTATAACCTTTTTCGTTCTCGTATTTTCCTTCGTGAAAACCCATCTGCGACCTAACCTCGCCTCTCGTCACCTCATTCCGTTAAACGAGCGCGCTCCTATATTTTCATTCAAAATGGCGACGGCCTTGATCATTTCACGTGGTGTATAGCTGCTGCACCTACTTCTCCACTATTATACCCGCAATATATTCTACTATCTTACCTCCCAGTCTCATCTTCAATTGTCCCGAACCCTCGTCTCTTACGCTTCATTTCTTATTCCACGTTTCAGCCGTGGCTCCATATACGGAATAAATCCTAACCTCGCGTACGTGAATTCCTTAACGAACGAGAAATACTATACCCGTGCATAGTAAAGCAGTTAACAATTGAATGGTAAATCCATGGATCAATAGACAAAACCTAAAGGAGAGGTGTCAATGAAACAATTAACAAACTATACGACACGTACTCTTAAGTGTATTTAACCGTAATGACGAAATGTCACTGGATTTGGAAATGCCTCTGCGTATGGACACGAATTATATGACGCATCCCTGACGTCATTCCAGGTATAAGAGGTATAAAAGACTCGCCAATCCTGAACCAGGATGGACGCGGCGGCAGAGAGTGAAGAGATCGGAATAAATAACAAGGAAGGATGATCAAGGGATTTAACCATTATGGTGGGGAAGGCACGCGCGCCTTATTCAAACCGCAAGGACGTGTTTTCAAATGACTAGTCATAGACAAGTATCCTGTCGTGTATACATATATACATACATTAGTGAACTACCTGAAGCTATCGTATTATCGTATCACATCCCATATCGAGTGCGACCACAGGCTCGCGTGGATATGGCGGCCTTCGACTTCCACGCAGAGTCCATACGCAATCGTCTTTATGAATTATACACGACTTGGCTGCCCAAACGGGTGTCTGTTACTTCGACGTGTCGCCGAACCTCCTCCGCGCGCTGGCCAAGCCTCTTTCATGGGCTTTCGCGGAACTTTTAAGACTTTGACATTCGTAACAGACTCATTTATTTATATGGACACGCGATACTTTGGCAACAATCGTTTAGTATAATTAGCATGTCGGGTAACTACTTAAGTCAGATGGCGCGAGATACTGATTTTATTGAAGTTTTATGTTTCGTCAATTACAGAACACTTGATTAGCATGAAATAATGATGGAGGTTATATCAAGTCGTCGTTACGAAGCTCGTCCACCTGCCAATGTTCATTCTGGAATTCTTGTGAGTTTTTAATGTTATTTTTTTTTTTTTGAGTAAAGTTTAATTTTGAGGTTATGCCATTGTCTTGGGAGGGTCGTGAATCGAGGTTATGTCTGATTAGTTTTTTTTTTATTACCTTTGAAAGGAAGTGGACTGTTATTACCTCAGACTGTTTGACGTTACGACTTTCGTTTAGCATGATGTCACACTCTGGTAAGATCTTTGCGACAAGTTACTTGTTATCGGTCGATATTTGATCCTTGATTAAATTTAATCTGCGAATCCACAAGTGGGATTAGATGTGATTATGGGTAATTATATTAATGTTTAATTATTCAGGTCGATCCTGAGAACTCTGTGGCCACGGTAAAAGAAGGTACGGTACCATTTTAAATGATTACGTACAACTATCGAGGCGTTGACGAGACGTCTCCCGGAAGTCTTGCAAAACGACGAATCTGGGTTAAAAGGATGCTCGTTTCCGGTTTTCAGAGGAATGGGAGACTCGAAAGAAGAAAGAGATCACGACGACAAGACAGATCGAGACCAGGGTGAAGAGGCAGGTAGTTCTCGAGGACGGCGAAGTCGTCGTAGATTCCGGACCTCTGGTAACAACCAATACCACCGAGGACGTGGAGCAGCAAGAACACACCACTCAGGAAGTGAGTTTACCAGTAGACGATACCACAGACCGGAAGTCCGTTTGTCCTCCGACAAAAGGCAATCTATCGATTTTAATATATTTCTCAGCGTCGCACAACCGGCGATGATCCGAAGGAAGTCGAATGGCCGACCGGAAGTGGCGACGGGATCGTGCAAAAGGAGTCGAACGAGACCGTGGTCCGTAGTCGGGAAGAAGTCGAGGAACGTCTGGAGACTGAAGATCGGCAGCAGCTCGGTGACATATCTGACGAGGTACAGCATCCTTAATTAGGTCCATAGAGTCTTTAAAATAAATTTAACTTACTCAAACCGTACGACGCGGTGAAATCCTACGAGAAGCAGTTAGTTTCTTTGCAAGGTGTTAAACGGTCTTGGCAGTGCCTGTGGTACAGGATACGGACCGGGGATTGGTCCATGGAAGAAAGTGGGTTCAAGTGGGAGGGAAACAGGGTCCAGAGGAAACTCAGAGAGAATATATATATATATATATACACACAGGCCAAGCAGATCCGTTGCGAAAGAGGGAACAGGTACGCAAGTGCACGGAGAAGCGGAATCGTACAGATACACGAGGAGTAGAGATCGGTAGATGCCCGCAGCTATGTATCTTGTGTGTGTATATACATATATACAACTGCGATTCTATAGGAACGGTATAGCGAAGGGAAGGGAGTCTGTGATCGGTAGGTGCGTTCAAAAGAGAGAGCAGGAGAGGAGCGAGAGAAGCACGGAGCAAGAGAGAGGAGACAGAACTGATCTCAACTTGCTCTCCCTTCACCCAATGGCGAAGAAGGAGCAAACCAAGATGCCACCGGCCAGTCACAGCTGGGTCACGCGATTCATCTGACTCCGTTTCACAGAAGGTTCCTCGTGGTATCCACCATCCACTTCCTGTTCCTAAGAGCCTTTATATACTTGGCAAAAGAATTTTTGTGTACCTGGGACAATATGTGATCGGTCAGGATAAGAGAGCTGACGAGGAGGACTGTCACTGGGATTCTGATAATCGGCAGACGACGATTCCCTTTTATCTATAGGTTCGTTGTACTCTCTCCCGTCTCATCTTACTTATCTTTTATCTTTGATCTAGCTGTCATAGATACTCTTGGTACTTTAAATCATTCTGGTATTATCGCTTATCTCTTATATCACTTTTGATCGGCGGATACGTTTAAGAGTAAAGAGTCGAGGTCGGTTTGTATGTACTGTGTATATATATATATATGTGTGTATATAAGAAAAAGAACTAAAAGATGATTGGAGGAAAGGTGGACGAGCCGGTTCTGCTCTTTCTGCTTCGTAGGAGGAGAATTCATACTGGTATCTTCGTGGCAGCTCTGCGACGTGAACAAGCTGTTAATTGTATCAGGATGGGAGAGAATGAAATTTCTATTTTTCGCTGTCCCCCAGGTGTACCTGAGAGCGATAAAGAGCAATAGAGGCGACCTGAGGGTGGCACTGGCAGAGTCATCGAAGCAGCTGGTACCTCAGTCGGGACCGAGAGTTCTCCAGCACACGACCAAGACGAACAAGGTCGTGGACACGGAGAAGAAGCTGGAGAGGAGAGAATTAAAAGCAGACGGACTTATAATCACTGAGACCAAGAAGACGGTGGAGCACGAGGAGGTTAGACCAACTTCCGGTTTAGTGGGACCAAGTGTAACGGAAGTGTAATTCGTTATTGATTTGTGAAATGTTCTGTGATCCGCTAGATCAAGGACGACGAGCTACCTGAGGACGGCACTGGTGCTGATCAGGATAGCGAATCCGAGGTCAGGAAGGAGAGCTCTCAGAGGTTCATCAAGAAGAGGGACGAGGACGTTGTCGATTACGTTTCCGGCGGTGAAAAGATCGGGCGAGAGATGAGATACGTTTCGGAGACTACCGAGGGCGAACGCATCGGAGATTGGCCACCGCCTCCGACGACGATGCGCACCGCCCGGTTGCACAAGCACTCTGGATTCCCTGGAGATGGTTTGCCAGCAGCGAGGAAGGACGCTCTTACGAAAAAACCTTTGGACCTTGAAGAAGAGGACGAAGCCAGGAAGGTCGAGACCTCTAAATGGCTCGAGAGTCACTTTGGTAGCGAATCTCGATCATCACACGGATCATTGGAGCCTGATGAACCCGTCGTGCAACCTGGTACCAATACCAGCTTTATAAACGTAACCATGAAGTCCATGCCGATTCAGGGTTCATCCAGGGATCGTGATTACCAAAACTCTAGTCGACCTCATCAGAGAACTTCCGGTAGAGACTCGAATTCACCTTCCGGATATTATCATGGCATCAGCGAATGGTCAGAGAGGTACCAGGGTGCAGGTACGTTTAATATTTAATCTTCTTGAACGAATGAGGAAGTCAAAATTGTATATTGATTATTATAAAGTGTTATTGTTCATAGAGAAACAAAACAATCACGCAAGGACTGCTTCGCCTCTTCAATATCCGGTTGAGTCGCCTTCGAAGAATAATTCGTATGCTCATGAGAATGTCAGAGGTCAAATGGAGTCTTACGGTCGTAGCTACGAGTCAAATCGACGGCAGCAGGAACATCAGGAACCGGTACAGCGCACAGGCACGCCGTCCCCACCGCTTAGACGAAGGAACAGGGAGCAGGTAAGGACTTATTGAAAGACTTGGTCAAAAGAGCTTATAATTAATAGTTAATTATATTAGCTTGCCGCGCGTATCGAGGAGAAGACTAATTACGAGTCGACAGCAGGACGCACGGCTAGTCCGGTTCACGTCGTTCAGAGAACCTGGGAGAGTCGAAGCCGCGATGTCCAGGGTCAGGTACCCGAAGGTCCAAGATACGGTCTTCAGAAGACTCCGCCCCTGTCGAGATCTACTTCGCCGACGGCAGTCGCGGCTACGCCAATTAGACGGAACAAGAAGAACTTGGAGAGTTCGGTAACACCTAGAGAATCTAAGAGTGAGTGGTAAAAGATAATATAATAAATTGAGAGCCAAATTACGTTAAGGTCAAATGCCGACGTCAATAATCAGTCTATTTAAAACTGTTTAGAATTCGAAAACCTATTTGAAAATCATAAATCTCATTATTTACGTTAGCGCCGGGCCAATCGAAATACAAGATCGGCGAGTCCTTCCGTAAACTCGTGGGTAAATTACGTTCGGCTAGCAGCGAGAGAAAAAACAAACGTGGCGGCAGCAGCTCGATGTCTCAGCTCACGCAGACCGAGGACAGTTCGACTTACCTGCAGTACAACGTCATCGACAGGAACATACCCCTAGTGAGCGAGTACTCGACACAATTAAATGACAAACCACCCGAGCGACCGCCGCGTTCCCCAAAGACACAGAACAAGAGCGGCAAGGTTACGAGGACCATAGAAACTCAGGAGCAACAATGGCAAAGGGAATCAGGACCTCCGGTTCATAGGTATTACCTGGGCGAGGATCCCTTCGGCGGCAGTATTTATGGTCGTGAAAAGGGATACAAAGACGCACGACCACCTGGAAGACACCGGAACGTACCGAGAGCCGCTATTGAAACTGAACACAGGTAAAGTTAATTAACAATAAAGTTAGGGTTAGGTTAGGTTACTTCGTACTTCATCACATAAAGTAAAGTTAATTCACAATAAAAGTTAGGTTAGGTTACTTCGTGCTTTATTACGTTAACGATCACCGATTCAAGATGCAATATATTTTCTTCAGTGCCATGGAATCGAGCTCTCTCGGGAGGTTCAGCAAATCCACGAGCAGATTGGCTAACGAGCACGAGGGGGAAGAACATTTTCGTAGTACGCAGACGTTACCGAGGAAACTCCATTATTCGAGTCAGCCACGGCAGAACCAATCGGCGTCGCGACGCCATGCCAATTTGAATTCCAGTCTTGCCGTTAAACAGGGAAACGCGCATTCACCGTTACAGACGACGTTGCGCGCCAATCAGAATCGACAATACGGCAGTATGATTAATATTTCTATTAAAAATACAGTGACTGCACCGAAGATCAGCAAACAGACGAATAATCAGGCTCCGGCAAAGCCTGAAAGAACTTACAAGTCCTCCTTAGCTCGCAGTAAGAGTTTTAACGTGGAAGCCAATACAAACGGCGACCTCTCGCCGTCCACGACCTACAAGTCGAACTTACATTTAAATCGTCTGGGCGAGACGCCACCTTTAAAGAGTCCTGGAATTCTTGCTAGCATCAGTCGCAGTAATAGGGATCTGCTTAAAGCAGATAAATACGAGTACTGAAAGAGCAATGGTATTTAGCGAACTCGTAAAAATTTATATTTTTCACCGAAAATTCATTCCCGAACGGGACATTTAATTCCCTTCGAACCCTTTTGTATTACTAACGTTTAGGCCTTTCTAGTTTTAAATTATATATATATATAAATATTTAGTTTATTCATGAACATTAACACGAGAGCAATTCACACTTTCTAACTGCTGTCACTTTACCAGACTTTATTGTCCAGTAAAATTTCTCTTTTTTGTATTTTATATATATAGATAGATAGATAGATAGATAGATTATAAGAAATACGTTGTTCGGTTAATAATATGAATACTCGTACTTACTTCCTACCTCTCACTAATTAATGCTTGCTTTAACGAATGCCTGTGAAATAATATAATAGAGCGGAGTGATTCGCCTGAGAATGGCATTCCGGTACAGTTTATTATATTATGAGTTCAGAGCATTAAATGGTATTTATTCTACAAGGCATTTATTTCGTCTTCTTCTTTCGCGTCTCGCCTCGCGAGACAATTCGAAGCTTCTTCACAGCGAGGATCAAGATAATCGCGTTAACAACGTAATTGCTCACGCACACGAGGCAGATGTCATTCAGTAAATACAAAATACAAGCCAGGTAAACACTACTGATATTCGCAAGTATTCCTAAAGCTAACAACGCCAGTGTGCTCGAGTGATAATTCAAAGTACCTGAAAAGAGGTTAAAGTTATGAAGCTGGAATTCGTATTTTTTTTTTTGTTTTTTCCGTAAATTTAATAACGAATGAAACCCACTGAGCATTAAGACCGTGAAATAAAAGATCAGACCGTAGATACTATTCGGAGCGTAGAGTATGGAATCCTTTGGAATAATTCCAAATCCTTTTCCGTATCTGTAAAAGAAACGTATGAATAAGTCATTCGATTTTCTGCGGAGCCGCCATCTTTTTGTCCGACTGTCACCACAGCGCCGCGCACGGCGTATTTCTAAAGCTGATTGAAAAAAAATTCTCTCCAGTTGCTTACTTGGACATGAATGCCTTCGTGCAGCTCACATGTTCGCTAATGTCGCACATTGCCTCGTACAGATTGTCTTTCTCCTTGGCGGTTTCTACTACGTATGCGTAATACGCGAGTCCCAGTCCAATTAGACAGGTCGATATCAATCCGGCATTTAATCCTCCGCAAGACACATGCTTCGCCATTTTAACACACTCCTTACGATTGGATACTTGTCAGGGAATTGAAGCAGGTTAAAACTTATCCGACTCGCACGTTTCCTCGCCGACTGACCTTTGCTATAGTGCTTGTCTCTACGAGCACGTAAAACGTAAGAGGGGATAATTATGGTGGGATATTACGTTTCGATAAGAATTTTTTATCCCGGATTTCAAAGCTTTGATTGGTTTCGAATATATACAGAGTTTCGTTTGTAATTCGCTTGCGGTCACGCGAGAGCAAGATCCGATAACTTTCTGCGGGGTTTTGGAATATTTCCACAATTCTGCGCAACCGCGATCGATTTTCTACTTTGAGAATAAAAGGAGTTTCGCTTGAATATTCAATGCTGTCGGTTATCTTTATGCATTGTGCGTATTCGATTGGAAACTGAATCGCCGTCACCATTTATAATACGTAATGTGCGTCTAATGCGTGTAGAGGTAAATTTTTGTTTGATAGAATTTATTTTGCGGCTTGTAACTGTACAATACTTAATTTGTTTTTAAATTGTTTTATATTAGGAAATAAAGGATTTAAGATCGAGAACGGTACAGCTATCAAAGTAAATGAAGGACGAAAAAAAACTTGACGCGGGTATGTACTTCTTTCGTGTGATAACCGTGTCATGTTTCAAATGGCCACTTCTTATTTTACATTTGTTCCTGGTTCTTGCATTTCGCTTTGTTTAATCTAGTTGAGAAACTGTCGAATGCAAGGGAACACTCAAATCTTATTCGGTATAAAATATTACAAAATAAATTCAGTACTATTAATCGAAAAAGATTCAAAGGACACTCTTGCCTTGAAAGAAATATCTTACGCGTTTACATTCACGTGACTTTAAGATTTAAGGATTTTTTTAATAGTATTGTGATTATCTTTTCAATACCAAATCCAGAATGACAAAAACAAAAGGAAGATGACCTTTTCCTTACAGACCAGCCTTACATGGACAAAGGTAGACCCAATAAATATCAGTATATCGGAGACATAGGATTTACTCTTGAGGTGCCATTGCTCTAGCTTGAGCTTTTACTCGCTTCTCGTACTCCAGACGATTTTGGCTAAAATAAATAAATTTAAGTTATTACACACTGCTTTGACTCTGTGCCTTTCGTCACATTCTTTTTTTTTAAGTACCAATATATAGTGTAAGCTTCAGCCTGTGCTGGATCCTTGACATTGGGCTCGTTAAGTAAGTCCTGGATACCCAGAAGGATCTGTTTGATAGTGATAGCTGGTCTCCAATCCTTTTCTTCGTCCAAGAGTGATAGACAGACTGTTCCGGATGGATATACGTTAGGATGGAAAAGGGGTGGTTCGAACTTGCACTTTGGGGGACTCGAGGGATAATCATCTTTGAAGATCATACGTAGCTTGTATAATCCACCTTCCCAGAAAGTCTGCAGAACAATAACGATACATTTGTCTTCTCCGTTAAAGTTTTTTGTTTTTTTTTTTTTACTTACAGATTTCTTTCCTGGTATGGCACATTCCCAGCTCATCAGATTAAGTGTACCATCTGGATTTTTAGTAGGTCGAGCTACGAATCCCTGAAAGTGGATTATTAGTCACACAACGAACCTTATAAAAAATTGTCCATGGATTGACACATTAAGATGCTGATAACCTTCCATACAATAGATTATTAGTTATCAAATAAAATTTCTTACGGTTTCAATACAGGGAGAAAATTCTAACTTGTATTGGTCTAAAAGTCCAAATTTTTCTTCATAAAAATAATACTCACAAAAGGATGATCCTTCCTCCATGCTTTTCTCTCCTCCGCGAGTCTGGCAATTGCGATCCCTGACATTCCTACCCAACAGACACGGAGTCCCGAATTCAGCTAAATGCCCGTGAAGTTAACTATTCCAAAAAAGAAGTCTTTGAATATAAGCAATTTTGATAACGACGCTACCGATTTCAAATCTTAGGTATTTCTTTTTGCATATAAGTTTGTGCAAGGAAAAACACTCTCCAGGATAGAAGCGTACGATACGAAGTCAAACAGTCAAACAGAAATGGGAAACAGCGTTCTAAAAACTATACGAAACACAAAATCTGCGATTGCGTTATACATGAAAACCCGGCGTTAGGCAATGAATAATGTCTACATCTTTTATTAGTACTTGCAGTCACCACAGTGAGGCGCTGCGAGTTTATCACGTGACTAAGAAAAAAAAGGCGCCATTAGCATTCAACTCGTAATTGCAATTTTACATTAAAACATAAATTAAAGTGCCGACCAGACATTTTAAAAGTATTAAAGTGTAAGAGAGCAAAATTTTATCCATAAAAAAGTACAAAAGTGTCGCCAACAATTATCTCTAGTACGAATATATATTTAAACTTGACGTTTCGCGTATTACGTCGATTCCCCGTAATTAAATTGCTTTTCGTTTCGTTAAACGAAAAATAGACTTAACCACCGTGGAAAGTAATATTGAAAAACACGGCAGACCAAACAAAAAGCAGAATGACGCGTCTGCGCGCGAGCTTGCGCATTTTCGCACTATTAATTCGTAACGTAACGCCGCTGTTTACGATATGCATTACGTAGAAGGTACCTGTTAGCATGGTAAATATTTAGTCGACATTCTGTTTCATTCTGAGACGGTCCGCACCGTCCATCGAATCTGTGATATTTTTCTATTAATATTTTAAAAATATGTTTATAATCGTAAATCATTCGTGATCCAAAAAAATCATTTGTACATCACCTCAGCTATATAAATATATATATTCCATTGGATATAAAAAAGCTTCATTTTTATTTAAAAAAAAAAAGAAAAGAAAAAAAAATTAAGTTTGACACTGTTTAAGCAGCAATGAAAAAATACTACGACATATACATATATCTGTAAGTAAATCCAAAAGAAAAAGAAATCTTTATTTATATGCCCGTTCACTACGGATGCGCGTCTTGAAACCACAGACATTTTATTAAACTCTTTGTTCTTCGCTCTTTGCTCAAATGTCTTATCGCGCTATCGGACTGCAAAATTTATAATTGTTAATCACTTAATTCGAAATCACGTCTCTCAGACATTTATCTATTTCAGTCCACGATTGTTTTCCACGTATGGATCCTCTGATTAGATACCGAGTTAATTGGTTAATTTGCTTAATTGATAATCGTATATAAATGAAAAAAATATATATATATTTATTCCCCAGTTTACCTACTACAAAAGATATTTTAAAAAGTGACTGAAAAAATTAATGTACGATAATTAAGTAAATATTAATATTTTCAAAAGACACGCACGAGCTTACCGGGTTTATCAGATAATCTTTTTTCAGTCTTTAAATTTATATAATTTCATGTCGACAAAGTCGTACGGCAAACTTTTCTTATATTTACTCTATGTGATAATGAGTCCAGGCTTCTTGCGTAAGTTAAAACTTTTTAAATTTCCATAGGAGCGACAAGTCGCGAGTTCTCTTCTTCATCTGCTCCTCTTATGGTTTTCCCTGCTTACAAGAGAGAAGCCACTGTTGACACAGAGTTTAGAACTAATCAGATAATTGACAGAAACACAATATATTTGAGGCTCTCAATTGAAAACTAAAGAACGACGCCATTTCGCTGAGGCTCTACATTAGAAGTAGAATTATTTTCAAATTAACCAATTTAATAATAAAATTCCTCAGTCCCCTCTTGCCATAATTAATCCCACAGTTTTTATATCTGTTCAACAGCTTCTGCACGCCTCTTGAGCAAATACAGTCATTCGTGACGTAAAGCTCAGTGCACACGTAGACACCTTTATCCAAGATTTCAACGAGCATGTCCAATTTGAGAAAATAAAAATCCAGTAGCGGTTTTTTTTCTCGCGAATCTTTTCCAAATTCCTCGTAACCCGATCTCGTGTCTGGAGCAATAGCGTTACAAGAAAGTAAACCCGCCTCGAATAATGAACTTGGTCGAAAGGCTTTATTCGACCGACTGAGAAAAATAAAAATAAATGCTTAAGAAATGTTTGCGCGACGTCAATGATATCTTAGTGTCTCATTCTCATATTATTGTGCACAAACGAACCGCCTGAAGTTAGCGCCCGTTTGATTCTTATGGTAAAGTCATTTCAAAAGGTGCGTTTCAATAGGACGAGATCTTTGATGCTGCATCTGTAGCACAGAGTGTCATATATACGTATAAATATATCCATATACCTTGTAAACGCGATATAGATTTTTTTTTTAGCGTATCCCATGGAAAATCTGAGTCCGATTAGATAAGAGTATACATGCTCTATAGTATGCGGACGTTCCTTCTGTTTTTATTGAAAATCTGTTAACCGTCACTGCCAAACAGTTTCGTTACGTTTGAACCCATCATTTAATTATTTCAGGAACATTCTCCTTGTTGTGCTAATAATTCAAAGTCTTGAAATCCTCGGAAGCCACAAGCTTCTCTGCGAATTTCATAAAAAACGCTCCGACGATGATCCCGTTGGATGCGAATCAAAGGATGACGAGCAGCATTTGATATGCATCGGCGGTCTTCGCGGTAAATGGGAATCCGGGTAATGATCTATAGATTCTGTATAAATGGAGAGAAAAAGATAAAGAGACAGCGGTTAGATACGTGTACAAGTATTGAAAAAAGATTTATAATGTTATTTGAATTTTCTTATCTGCCAGTTCAGAAACCGTGCGAAATCTCGTGCTGTGCGAATGGCCGGAGACAATTTTCGATCCGGAAGAGATTCTCGTGAAATTTCCAGCGGTTCAAAAATTCAGTCTGCTCGCGAGCAACATAACCAAAATGTCAAAAGTATTTCCGGCCGAAGTTCAAGATCTCGAGGTAAAACTCGCGTGACCTCGATGCATGGTATTAATATTGAAGATTTTATTTCCGTATTTATTTATACAGAAAATAGCATTGAGCGGTACGAAACTGGAGTATTTGCCGAAGGGAGCCTTTTCAAATTTATCTGCACTGAAGAGCTTGGATCTCAGAAATAATTCTCTGCGCGAAATCGATCCCAGAGATCTTGAGATAGCGACCCTCCGGAATATATATCTCTCTGGCAATCGATGGAAGTGTTCGATAGACAATCAATGGATTTTAAACTCACAGCGCGAGTCCATAGCCGGTCGAGTTATCGACAGGGATAAATTGGTCTGCTCGACGCCATTGGACGGCAGACATCTTGTCTCGGTCGTTGAGATAATTGTGGTAATTGTGGGAACGTTTAACCTATTTCTTGAATATTCATCGGAAACTCACGGTAATTACTTGGCACTGCAGACTCTGAAGGAAGAATGTCAAAGGACGAACTGCGACTGCGAATTGGTATACATAGCCGTGCGTTCCAGCTCGAGATTCAACAGACAGAAGCGACTGATGGTATTCAATTCCGTGAACTGCAGCGACAGAGGCATAACGGAAATGCCAGGTTTCTTACCGGCTAATACGACGACCTTGCACCTTTCAGGAAACGATGTAATCAATTCTACAACGTGAGTCAATTGGCGATTCAGCCGTTATTATATATTTGAAATTCTTGTAGATCGCTGATTTGACTCCGTTAGTAACCAATCCGGTATACAAAGGAGTCATCGATATTTATTTGGACAATAATCTGATCGAATCTATCGCTTGTCTGGAAGGATCCTACTGGCTGGATCATTTTCGAGTATTAAGTCTTCGCGGTAACAGATTGTCAGATGTGAGTATTAATTGTTTATACAATTAATAATATCCAGATGTTTCGATTAACTTTAAATCCCGTGCGTCGATACCTGTTCTATGTTTGAACTGTATTTTTCAAAGATCGATCTTCCGACTAATTGGTTGGGCTTGTAATTGTAAATAATGAGAATTCGATAAAATTAATCTCTTTTTTTTTTTAGCTTCCCACTTATGCATTGGAAAACGCTTTACTGCAGAATGGAAATGCGGCTTATATTCGTCTGGGAAATAATCCATGGAGTTGCGACTGTCTCTTTACGCCAGGATTTCAGGATCTTCTGATCAGATACACGAGCCTCGTTAAGGATGTGAACGATGTCAAATGTTCCAGTGTTGCTGGGGATAAAAATTCAAATAAACAGGTGAACAGATGGATTTCCAGATACAGATGATAAGTCCAACGGTAGAATATAAATTCGGATAATCCTGACTTATTGGTAATATATGGTTATGGCTTTTCTTTGTATGTTGATTGCACACGTCACGACGGTACACCTGTATTTTTCTTGGGTACCAGAAACTAAATATAGATTAAGGTTAAGCACCGTTACCGGTAGTTTGTCATTGCTCACGAGTCGTTAAGTTCCGACACGGGGAAATCGATGCGTAAAACTCTAATATCGGGTGGATATCGATTTGTCCTTAATCTTTCTCTTTTATTTGATTTTCTTATTTTCAGATACGCGATCTTACGAGAACAGCCATCTGCATTCCGCCGGACAGCGAATACGGGCTGCAGCCCGTGGACATCTTGAATATTGTTATGGCCTCTTTGATCTTCTTTATACTTGGAAAACTTTTATACGATTATTGGTTCTTCAAGAAGACTGGACAATTGCCGTGGATCGTGTCCAAGATACCGTGAAAAAAAAAAAATTCTAAAAGATCTTGGAAAACAGTATTTGAGTCATAGAACTAAGTGTGTATATATATATGAATTTGAAAAACGATCAAAGTTTAGTCTTCCAAAAATATTGTATATAAAATATTTTAATGTGACGTGTCCTCATTGAACGACACTTTTGCGCTTCTATTTTTATGTAAATATATAGATGCAGTGGGAGCGATAAATAATTAGATTTCGCTGGAAGGATTTTTGGGAATTTTACGATGCTTTTGAATCAGAGCTTTGGCTGCCTTTCTTCTAGCGTCCACTACGCTTGATCCAGAACCTAAAACAGTAAGGCGTGTTCTCAGAGCGTTTATGAATTAAAAGAAAATTAAGAAATATAAGTTTAATACCACGAGAAATGAGGCCGAGTGCTTTACACGTCACATTGTATTTCAAACCACCTAGAATCATTTTTTGTTTCACGATGAAGATCGGTTCCGGCGCTTTTTCCTTTTCGCAGAGTCTATATAATTTAACAACGTGACTGGTCGAATCACTGCTGGCGATGGATTCATCCCCACTGCCCTGTGGTAGAGGTTAACGTGGAGTTTCTATAAAGATATCAATAAGACAATGGAATACCTGAGCATCTATCTCATTGGTTCTTGAATCTTTGATTCTTCTTGGATTTTGATCTTTAACTTCTCCATCCGGTTCATTATTCCTGACCGATAACAAGACTTCCGGTTCATTGACAGTTCCTTTGGTGAGATTTTTCTTATCGACTTTCAGTTCAGCGTCGTTCTGTTTGCTGGTATCAACTACTTTGCCGACTGTAGAAATTGTTTTGACACGTGAATCTTCCTCTTGAATATCCTGCACAGTGATTACCTGGTGCAGGGAATTATTTTTCGTCGAAAAACACTTCTCCTCGAGCTCCTTAGAATCTTCTCTTTTCTCATCGGTAGAAGCGGGGGACCCACGATGATCTTCCTGATCTTTGTTCAGCATCAAAGCGCTTTCCGTAGTTGGATAAAGACTGTGCATAACCATCTCACCCACCACTTTGGCCCATCCTTCAAGTCCGGAAGTATTTTTAGCGTTTCTGTCGTTCTTTGTTGATCCTTGAAAAGGAAGGAAATTTCCAGGAGTAATAGTGTGTCCCAGAATAATGAGGGGTGGCTTTGAAAATACTCGAATTTACAGTGAGCTACGTAGAGATCTAGGTAAATGGAAAATAAATGACCGACCGGAGTCATTAGCGGCCTCCCGTCTCAGCTACGCAAATAAAGTAATAACGTGTAGCGTCGGCGATGGTTCTCCACAAGCATAAGCCGGCAGACCGGGTACGATCAAGCCCAACGAACGTCGGGAGTGTGATTAATGAGAAAATCCTGAAATATATGTCCCTTCTAGGCCAAAGAGGAAAAAACAATCGATCAAAGCTAGGTCGCTCATAGCTAGGCAAAAACTTCCCGGTAAAGTCCTAACGATAAGGCTTTGATTTCGGACTATCAAAAACTACCGTAAGAAAAAGATTCTGTCTACGGGATAACTAGGACACGTACGCTCGTCATCTCCAGATGCAAAGATCCTTGGACTATCTTCAATATTTCTCAAAGATTTTTCACCATCGCCTTCTCCTTCTTTCCTGTCCTCTGATTCATCTTGAATGGAAAGTTCCGGCGAAATTGCTTTAGTCTCTTCCTCTTCGGAATAGACCTTCTCAATGGATTTTGAGGTTATGAATTCGTTATGGACGTCTTCCTCAGGGACTGGATACTCCTCGTGTACTTGTATCTTCGCGTCACTCCTCTCGGAAGCCTGTCGAATCGAATAAATATTATCATAACCATTAACGTCGTTGGAGTGACGTACATCTCTTTTGTGAAAATCCTCCTGTACTTCTTGGGATTGATAAGAACTCAAAATTCGATCTGGGTAAATCTCCTCCTCCAAGGAATCTGATATCTGAAGGGTGCTGGAGCTTCCTGTTCCGAAAAGAATACGTTATATCGACGCAAAAGCTGCTTTTGTGATACTATTTATAAATTTACCAAGTGCATGGATGTAAGGAGACTTGAGATCCTGTAGAAGACTTTCGGCACGATTTATGGCTGTTTCCATTTCGCACAGGAGTGGCGCAAGGTTAGGATATTTTTTGGTAATAATTTCCCAAGTAACCTCCGCATCCTCTTCGCCCTCCAAGAATTTCGGGAGGGACAATTTCGTATAAGCTGCCTGGTCCTTGTCTTTCTCCGACATTCAGGACCAATGTTCCTCTTCCGCTTCCGGTACTCCAAATCGTTCACTCAATTTCAATCGATGTCTAAATACCGTCACAAAATCAATGACCCGTACGAGTAGAATTGCCAAATGAGGCAAATCGCAATTGCCGAGCGATTAAAACAAAATCTGATCGTTTTCCACGATTCGTTCCGATGGATAAGTTTACGGATCATTGAGCGATTGGCAAGCCTGTATTTTCGAGAAAGATTGAAAATTTTAAAATTCACAGAGTCCCGTACGCGCTGCATACATTTCCAATGGGGCTTGAAACAAGTACAGTTCGGTGTCACCATTATTCTTTCTTTATTTTTTTTTCCATTTCCAGACGCACGAACTCTTTCTCCTTTTCGTTTCGCACCCATACCGTGTATAACCTAAAACAGAATAAACCACGCCAACCGGATATCACGTACTCGGCCGTAAAAAAGTATTAAATAAGGAATCTGAGTAAAGAGATCAAACCAGGTGAAAACCCACAAGACTCTTGAAATTTCTCACATTAAAAACTGCTCGCAGAGCTCGTTAAAAATGAAAATCCAAACGATATTCCTACCGAATGATATCCGAGCGTCGCGGTGCATTCTGCATTGTTACGTATGCACGTTCGTATCCACGTTTAACGACTTTCTTTAAAGCTTCTCGCGGCAAGAGCCGACAACGCTCTTTACGATCTCTTTCTTTAGCGTTATATAAATTTATAAATGGGAGTGTGACGAGAAAGGAAGTATCGAGAAGAAGTAAGGCGGAGAGAACATAACCTACAAACTCATATCCGAATCCTTTCAGCTCTCTGTGACATATAACGTGACTTGATGTGTTTGAGCGCGGTGAATCGTTTTATTAAAATTATAAACAAGGGATTACAGTACATTCGTGTAACTTGGGCGCGTCACTTTAATACTCGCATAGAAACGTCGTTGAATCAAGGCCTCTTTGATTCAAATAGATACGCGTGAGTTTTACGTCGCTGTAATTCGTTCGTACATTTTTTCTTGCAATTTCTCTACGCATTTCACGACCCTTACCTCGTTACATGTGTGCACGTTGATACGTAAATCCCACACGTACTTCATATGGCAATTCGTATCTTTATCTTTCATTATGCTTAATCGCGGGTTCACTCGGTTTGGACACTGTTATTCACTACAATAATTTCACCTTGTAAACTCTTAAAGAAATTCAACGACCACGAGAAGAGCAGACGACGTAACGGCTAGCAGAGGCACTCGCGATTATCGCCGCCATTTTGAATATCGATATATCGATAATCGATACTCTACGTATAGACGTTATTCCTCCTATTCGTATTAATATTTGTGTTGCACATTTTCGCGATAAGGAAGGGCCGATTAAGAGTCTTCTCGTTAATAAATCGGATTGTTGATACGCTTACTTCTATCACAGCATACAGATGTTACGCGTTACCCATACGGTGCGGCTTTTTCTTTTTTGTTTTAGGTTAATTATTTTCCTATATCGTTCATTTTAATGGTTATTTACTATACATCGATCACTACTTCCCAGTGAAGCCTCCCACACGAATATCAAACCTAGATATATGTATATATATTTTTATATATTTATATATACCTATGTATACCTGGGTACGTTATTCTAGAATGTATATGGTGTATAGTGCCTAATGTTTAATGTTTTTGTTCAATGTTACTAGAGAATTTATGCGTTTCCTCGTGTGTCTCGTTACTCTTCTCCGAAAGTGGGCAGTTTTCTTTTTATCTTCGTTATCGTTAAATCTGCTCTTAACTACATAAACACAACTGTGCGGGTTTCTCTTGATTCTCAGTGTACGAGTAGCTGTGGGAACTGTTACAAAAATTGATTGGAGCAACGAGAATCAACATGGCGGACTCTATGCTGTCTGATCAAGGATTAACGTTGGTCGTTATGTAATTATTTGAGCGTTCTATCTCTTCTTCTATGTGTTTCGCCAACCTTAGCCTTTCCGGTTACTTGTTGCCCTGGGATACGCGAGCCAAGCGGTCATCTAATCATTCGACCAGTAGTAGACCCTAAATCACTTGGGCTGGACAGTCAACCAGTTGCTGCTTATCCAAGATGGCCGTTACTAATGAATTTTGATATTTTTCTTTTCACACGGATCCTGACCCTGAACTACGTTTCTGGGATAATTACGAGTGGATTTATTATACCAAAAAGAAGCAGACGGTCTGCTCGTGATTTGATTGATCTTCGCAATACTATGGTTGTCCTGCGTCTTTGACAATCAGACTGGTCGACTCTGATCTTGGGCAAGAGCGGAGGAGGCGTCCGGATGAGATTATAAAAAATCATGACTATTCACACGGTAGTTTCGATATTGGCGATGGCGTATTGTCAACAAATACTATCCTTTCCATAATTCTCCAGGTACATCTCCTGAGGCGTGGCGAGGTTGTATCGTCCGCCCAGTCGACTTCCGGTCAGACCGTTGTTGTGATGGGTATGATTAACATGGAGATGATTCACGTTTATCGCCACGTTTTTCTTCTTCTTACGCGCCTTGTGACGATAGAGGCAGTATTTCAGGCAGCCGGTTGCCAATAACAAGATCAGAAATATACCAAGAGCACCAGCACCCACTGCGACGTATAATAAAGTCACCCCGAACCTGTACGAACAGTTTGCTTCTTCCTCGTCGAATCCTGAAGGACAGTGACGCACGCCGTCGCACCAGAGCACTGAACTTATGCAAGCTTGAATCTCTGGACACCTGGGGGAAAGGAAACCGGTATCAGGGGTTAAGATTGATCTTTGAAAAAAAAGAAGGACAAGAGGCTAGTCCTTTTCTTATTACCTGTAAATACAATCTTCGTTAGGTGTCACGGAGAAGGAACTAGAGCTGACACTCGTTTTCGGGGAACCCCTGGATATGGCCATCCAAGTGACGGCATAGAATCCTGGTTCGCGCTGCAGGAACTCGACGACAAAGCTTCTAGAGTTTTGGAGCATCGGGACGGTTCCATTGAATTCCGTGTAATTCCATCCGACAGAGAAGAAATCAACGCTTTTGGTCGTATCCGAATTTCCCTCGGGACATATGACGCTTCTCTCCTTGGTATTGCCCGCCGAGTAGACGATGATCCTGTTCAGGGTGCTACACTCTGCTACGTTCTCCACGTTTATCGCGTAGCCGCTGGTACGCAGGTAGAGGAAATTCATACGTGGATCTTGAGGCTCTATCAACCAGGGTTCGTTGACGCATTGGGTGGCCGTCAGATCTTCGGTGTTCATCATGACTTCCTCGACTGCGGCTACATCCGGTAGCACGCGCGGAAGTGGACTCCTCAGGGATATTTCTCCACTGGTGCCGTGAAGCTTCCGGTCTTCCAGTCTGGTAGAGCACGCTTGATCCCCAGCTTCGCTTCCGGTCACAAAGCGATACTCTCCTTCGAAGAAAAAGTTCCTGTAGTCCTGGGTCACGTTCATGCGCGCCACTGTGAACCTTAACTCGACGATGCTCGAGGTCAAAGTCCTTATAATAATTCTATCTGTGATATTCGAACAAAAGCAATCCCTTCGGAGTTCCACTCCGCTCCAGGGATATTCGGAAATCACCAGGTCGGCTAGGACCTCCTTTTTTTCTGGGGAGTGATAGCCACATGCCCAACGATTCACCAGAGGATCCATGTACGAGGTGCACTCCCTGTCGCCGAACGAGGCCGACACGATTGACAATTCTATCCTCTGATCAGGCTCAGCTTCGAATCGATAAACACAGCTCAGATTTTGAGAACCGCCACGACCGTAAAAGAAGACACTCTTCGGCGAGGTAAATTTACCAGATCTCGCGGAAGAGGAGGATGACGAAGATGAGGATGTTGAAACGGACGACGAAGTAAATATCTGGTTACACGACATGGACTCGTGAACGAATTCATATCGAAGTACGAAACTTATGGGATAGAGTGCGCTTCCTTGACGAAGGATGTGCTCCAGGGTAAGATCCCTTCCGGTGGAGACGTAGCTCTCCGCGAGGCTGCAAGGTCGAGTGTGACGGCTGCTGTTGCGCAGAAGACTATGATCACAAAGATGAGGAATGTCATCCTTACAAAATTCTCCCATCAGCGTGACATTCTGAAAAGTATAACAAGTCAGCATCAATATGCGCATTTCCGGTTTGCGCACTTCCGTATTCCAGGATCGGATTGGGAACAAGGAAGAGTTTTCTAACCTTCCTAGTTGGCTTGTTCGAATAATGGTCCCCGTCCCATATGAGCAGCTTAGCGTTGCAGTCGGAAATGACGTCAAGACTTGCAGCAGGATCGGAAGTAGCCGCATAGTACTTGACGAATGATATCCAAACAATTTCATTAGGTTTCCCTTGGAAGTGATAACGACAAGTAGTATTGGGCGGTAAGGAATGCTTAGGATTTTCCAATAATCCAGACGAGCTCTCGTAGCTGGATATATGAAAATGACAGTTGTCATTCTCCTTGACGAAGGTTCTTGACTTCTCGTCAACGAATATCACCTGGACCTCCAATTCAAAGCCCGGAAGGAACGACAGCGGAACCGGATGAAATGGATTGTCGAACGGCGAGGTGTGAAACTCCAATAGCATCGTGTTGTGACTACTAACGATATCCGGGACAGCATCGCCGCCGCACAAGCGCACCAGGACTCTGTCGGTGGTCGAGCCTCCGTCGTAGACAGTCAGGTAGTCCTGGACGACGTTACACTGATCCCATACACGTAAAATTCTCTGACTCCTGTCGTACTTGACAACCTGGTCTTTTATATGGATCTTGTGGCTATTCCGTTGACTGACTGCCAGCAGAGCGCGGTGCCCTGGAGGTGCTCGAAGCTGTTCCACCCGGTAGTAGCAGGTTACGTTGCGTGGATAAACTCCAGGATAGTTGGGTGACTGTAGCCGACAAACGCGACTGTCGCACCTGGTGAGGACCCTGTCGCAGTAGGTGCCGTTCACCAGTTCACCGCGCCAGGTCGTCATGCTGCTGTTCCCGTACCTGAGGTGAGCCTCGCTTTTTCTGAGGAACTTGTACGACAGCTTGAAGTCGAAGTTGTAGCCAACACCCTGGGGTAAGATCGATTGCTCCAGGAGTTTCTCAATACATACAGGTACTTATTTATAGGTTGGATGATTCCTGGTGGTTACCTGCTCGGAGAGACGCGACACGAACAAGGTCAGGTTGATAGAATGTGTCTCGCTGTAATAGACGGTGTATCCCCAAGCACTGCCGCACCACTGACCTCCCGTGGGCGGGCGACCCTCCTCCCGTATACTCATAAATCCATCGGGACATCCTTCCGAGGTGAACGAGAGGAATCGACCGACGGTAAAGGTGTCAAAGGTAAGCTATACGAAAATCAAAAAAGAATTCTTCTGTCTCTGGCAGAAACTTTTATTACATATCTATATGTATACCTTACAGACGAAACTCTTACCTGGACCAAGTCACCCAGATCAGCACCAGCAGCCGTAAAATTGAGATGACATAAGAACGGCAATCGATCTTCCCGTGGACGGCGTACCTCCACCTCGTAAGTCCTCCCCACGTCGCCGTATAGCGTTCTATTGCACGCTACAAGAAATAAAAATCCCTACGTATAATCTCTTTGGACCACTTCCAAAGGATATCTCCAGGTATAAATTTTTCTTATTTTTTGAATTTTGAATTTTCAAAAAAATCTCTCAACAGACTCACGGGAGCAATATCTCGGCTCATCCGATTTGTCCTCGCAGTCGTCCTCGCCATCGCAAAATTTATCCTGAGCCACGCACTCCCCGGTACCGCAGAGAAACTCCGACAGCTTACATCCTGTTATCGTGCCCGGGGACGAGGATGGCGATGAGGTTGTAGTAGAGATGAGCGAGTGTCCCGGGTAACCCGAGAAACCGGAACTCTCCTGGAAACTAGCGGACGCCGCAGAGGCTTCGACCGAGGCCGCGATCGCGGCTGCGATCAGCAACCGCTGGCAGACCAACATGCCCCCTCACCCTGGTGGAAAATTCAAATCAATAACGACACGTATCCACATATCGTCTGTCTCTACGTGGATTTATTAATTCCGACTGCAACGTAAGGTCTAATCGTAGCTCTGATAGCAGGTTCGGCCTACCTCGTGTTTCTCTGCAAGCGCGTTCTGTCCTTCTCGAACAAAACAAATGGACTTTCGATAAGAGCTAAGCATTAATGCAGCCCAGGTGCGCGCGATTGGAGAGGAAAAAAGAACTGCTACTTTTTTCCCGTTTACCTCAATTTAAGAGTGAAACGAAATCGCGATCCTGGATACAATGCATATTCGAATTTCGTACTGGCGCTCACTTGGCTTTTCCTGATTGCACCAGGCTTCAGTGAATATCGATCCTTATATCAGACTTAAACTCTTTAACGTTCTGCACTATCGGTCCTACCTGGTCAAGTTTGTTGATTCTGAATTGAGCATTGTCTTGCTCTACCTCTTCCTAATTTCTCGGATTCAAAAAAAAAATTATAAATTGTATCAAATCAATGTTAAACTATGGCTGTTCCTAGTCTCTTTTCACATATCGTACATAGTATAATCAGAGAAACTATATGCATTACCAGTTTCGCTAGGATTAACCAGTATCGCGAAACGTCTAATGTGAAAGTATTTTTAATTTTCTCCAATTTCCTTTTTTCCAGACACAATAGTAACGCCTGAATTGTTCGGCACTCGGCGTTTCGAATTCGCTTGGTATTTTCAAAGGAGTTCTCTCTACGAAGGATTTATTGGCAGCCGCAATATAACGAGGACTATCGATTGAGCGTCGTTGCGGAGTTCGGTCCTAGTCAGGGAAAAATATTGTACAGGGAGTCAAAGTGAGTGAAAGAGAGACAGACATAAAGTACCCTCTCAAAGAGAGAGAGAGAGAGAGAGAGAGAGAGAGAGAGAGAGAGAGAGAGAGAGAGAGAGTTAGCGTCCGTGCGTGAGTAAACAAGAATGATGATCTCGAAAATTTTGCATGGCATTTCTTAATCGGCAGCACTTCATAACTCTTAGTGTATCCCACGGGCCAGATTCGATCCTTAGTTTTTCCAGATCCACCGTTACAGAGGTTATATCCTCTATCCCACGAGACGCACTGATAACAGATTGAGAAAAAGAGGGAGTCGTAGGGCCGAGGCAAAGGATGGGAAAAAAAAGAGAGACGCCGAACGGTTGGGTAAGAGAGAAAGACGAAGAAGCTTTAAAAAGAAAAAAAGGCACGTCGATGTAGCTGCCGACAGGAAGGGGAGAAAAAATAAACGCAGAGCTGGCAAAGTCTCCGGCGGTTGACGGAGGATCGACCTTTTTTCCGACTCCGTCGGTATTTACGCTGACGTTTGGCAAAGTCCAGGATCGCTGTGTCTCCGGGTTTAGCCTAAGTATACCTAAATATATATAGGTATACCGTTAATGCATAACCTATATACGATGCACAATGCGTGTTTCCATGGAGCGACGGGAGATACGCTCTCGACGAAGCTCGACGAAGACGTAGTGCGGGGTCGAGTCACGCCAGGAGTCTGGCTGTGTAAAGGGAATAAAGGGAACGAGGAATAAGGGAGTGAACGAGGGAATGAGAAGTCGTGGAACGGATGACCGGGCTCGATGAATGCCGAATATTCTGGACGTGGGAATGAATGGCACGGGGAATATTGTCCCGGACACGGAGTCGACGCTGAATGCAAACGGATTGTGAAACTCTAAAGGACCGCGGGACTTGGAGAAGGTGGTGGTGGAGGAGGATGCGGATTGACGATCGTGGAAAATTGATTTCATTAGCTCTGTTTACTCTCGTGGCTCCGACGCCGCGACGGGTCACCCGGCGTCGGGCAATTCCAGGAACTTTGACGAGGGACTGACTTGTTTACGTCGCTCTGGTAACCGACAAGCTTTGCTACACGCTCGGCTTACGCGAGAGCCTGTCTAGATCTGACAATTGTACAGAGGAAATAAAGGAACGTTATTCGATCGCACTGGGATCAGGTATGCAGAGATTTCCTTTAAGCCGTGTACGTTACTTGGAGCTGTAAGGATCGTAATTGTTTATTCATAAAGTTCTGAAGGCGTCGGGAGTTTTCAAGTGACACGTGTACTTTAGTATCCTCTTGTTGAATATTATGGCAGAGTGACGTGAATAACGTGGACGGGATATACCTGCGAGAGCTAATTATAATAACTTGAGTTTATCGGGGTTCGTACAGAGTACAAACGTTAACGAGAAGTCTGGATGTGGGTTTTGTAATTACTAAAGCTCTTCTTTCGTTCCAGGGTAACCAAGAGTGACAGATACGTGCGAGATGAAGAAGATCTTTTCAAATTTCGAACATCTTCTTATCTGGGATACCGAATCAGTAATGCATACAGGGATATCTATAAGTCTTGGTACTCTGGAGCTTCCCTATTGACTTACGGCAACGTCTTTACTTACATGTCCAAGGATCGGCCACGTTAAACTCCTCGCGTAGACGAGTAGTGCTCGCACGAGCTGCTCCAGGAAGCCGAGATTGTCTTCAGGGATTGAAAGTAGCGATAGCGTAGAACGAGGGAGGAAGCTAGAAGGTAAGATAAAAAGTGTGATGTCCGTACGTGCCAAAAAGAGTGAGAGAGAAGTATTAAGAGCGAGGAGAGAGGATCGTAAAAACGTCACTAAACACGATTATTTCCCTTTTCACCAGTTTCAGCGCACAGCGGTCACCGTGCAGGAGCCGAATAAAATACAAAAGCTTAACAATCGTCCCGATAAGTGATCCGCGGGAAACGGGTAACCGATGTCGTCCAGGAGGTTCCGCGGGGTCTGGCAGGTCAGTGACGCGCGTCGTGTCCAGGGCTCAGTAGACGTCGCGACGCGTCGCGCGGGTCGACCGAGACTCCGAGCGAGCGAAGCACTCTGCAAGCTCGGCCGGGCATCGGGGGGTGGCGCCGGGGTGGTCTGGGCGGCTTGAACGTTAAGGGTGGGAGCGAGGTAGCTGGGGTAGCTCGCAAGCCCGGTGGTTACTCGCCTGCTTTTGGCTGCCTGCTTGCTTGCCTGCCTGCCTGCCAGTGTGCCCACCTACCTACCTACCTACCTACCTGTCTGCCCTCCTCGCTGCCCTCCTCGCTGCCACCCTGGCTGCGCAGCAGCTCCACACGACCCGGCCAAACCCAGACCCGGCGCGTTCCTGCGAGCTCCTACTCTCGAGCTCGAGCCACCCCAGCGACTCTCCCACTCTTCTGCCTTCCACCCCGCTTTCTCCTTCCCCGTCTCTCTTCCCGCCTCTTCCAGCCTCTTCGTCACCACGTCGCCGTCCTCCTGTACCACTACTCCTACACGAACTTTTCGTCTTGCTTCGATGCCTCGTCCTCGTCTTCATCCACATCGAGTACCCTCTGCTCCACCTTCCAAAATTCGTCTATCTACCTTTTCAACTATATAAATACTGTGTATGTATGGCTCTGCTACAAGACTACCCGCGTACATCCTCCTCCGGGTCAGCCTCCGATCAACATCGAGCTGTACCATCCTCTGTATCTATTCCGTCTTCTGCTCTCACCGAGGACTCTTCGGCAGGTGACAGTGTTCCATTTTTTGTTTTCCTCGTCGCAAAGGAACATCTCGGCACGGTACGATTACGCTTTTCCTTGATCGATTCTACCTACAGTACTTTGCTTTCTCTATGAACCAAAGTACTCGACATGCACTCAGATAGAGATGGAATCTACATCGCGTATCGCCTCTGCTCGATGCTCCAGTGTACGTACTTCGGTATTTGATTAGAAACACTTTGCGAATTACAGTCTATAGATCTAACGGATATGCAGTTAACTCTACTGTATAGATCTCTAACATGTACCGTGATTAAGTTAACCAGTGAACTTATACCATGGTATTGCCATCTAGCGTTAAGCTACAGAGACTAAAAGAAGTATTTACGAATTTAGAAATTTTCAAAATACCACTCCGCTGCACGTTACTTGTGCTTTGCTTTTTTCTCAAGCAATCCTGATCACGCTAGACGGTATTGTGCGTCTGTCACGGATATTATATACCTAATTGCTTCTGACTGTACGATACCTTTGCATAGTATTAATTATGAACAGCTATTGCAAAATCCCCGTGTAGCACGTCGGATATTCCCAATGGCTACGATCAGATTATCCTTCGATATATGTCTATCCATACTCCCATGAATGGCTGACTACTGGGAATCCCAGCAACCTAGCATCCCACTGTCCCAATATCCAGGGAGCTTCCGTATGAGATCCTTCAGGGCGATAGAGCCTCCTCTGGCTCACTCGAGTTACCCTATCAGTCGGTTGATACTAGCTGTAGAAGGTGTGCAAGATCCTATACGATCCTTACGATAGTCAAGACTGACGGTACACGTCTTCTGGTATTTCAAGGGATAGAGATCAATAAACGAGTTTTAAATCGATGCAAAGTACACTCTCCTAGAGCAATTCCCGTTTGGCCATTACCGCCTCGCCGTGCTCGAGTTGCTCCCTTTATTCTTTCGAGGAGCCTCGAGATATTATCTATTCGTGGTTGAACCTTTCGGCTTTGACGACGGGGAAGGTGGGTAGAGGGAAGAAAGTAAATGAAGAATAAAAGAGAGGATAAAGTCTTGGGGAAATAAGTGCAATTGATTATTCGCACGCAATGCTTTTATTATTTTCTGTAAAAATAGAAAGCTCGTATATGAATGGAGGTTTTTTTTGTTGTTGGGATAATCGAAATACGTAGACTAAATATTGGTGATTTGTTTAGAGTGGATTCACTCGCTATCTCTCTTGATCAATTATCTGGTATCTCACGGCTATTATAAAATGCTGCTATCAGAGAATTCAGCTGAACGGATTCGCTCGTTCCTGTGATTAAGCGTTTCTCTATCTCTGCCATCTTTATCAGTAGATTTATCATGCTTTCTTTTGGCAGCTCGACTACAATTTAAAGAAACAATATATTGTATTTGTGGAATCTTTGTTAAAGGATTTTATATAGGATTCACATACGTTTGCTTACGAATGAGTGTAGTTGTACTAAAATGTCCTGTAGAGCCAAACCTTTGTTTACTTTGAGCTCTTCGATTTCTGTATTCTTTTTGTTAAGGAAATTGGAACGCGTCTTCAATAGATGGAGAGATTGCGTTGATTGCTTTTAAAAAGGATACTGCAATAGGCTAATAAATAGGACTCATTGAGCAACCAGTGTAGGATGGTTTGTATGTCTCTAGGGAGAGGATGTCCCACGCAAGTGTAGACTGTTTCCTCAGTTACCGATCCAAATGCTAGCCAAGTACTTTGAAGGACATTTAAAACTCTTCTCATGTCTCCTCCGCTTAAAGTCATAAGTGCTTTTTTACCATCCTCGGTAGCTTTCACTCTGAAAAATTTGATCTTTGATTGTAAGTTACTGTAAAGGTTTGACTTGTACAATGTGCCTTTGAAATTGTTCCTACTTTTCTTCTGCGATAACATGTTCCAATCTAGGTATAATCTGTTCTGGCTCGAGTGGCCCGAATCTGAATTTCGTACAACGTGACTGCAGGGCCGGAATGATTTTGTACAGATAATTGCAGATGATGCAAAATCGTACGTTATCGGTGTACTTTTCAATTACTAAAAAAATATTGAGATTACTTAGATAAATGATCGCGTTGATTGAATAATATAACTTACTCCTCCTGAGGGCATTTTGAGCATCATTCGTCATGGCATCTGCCTCATCTAATATTATTAACTTAAATCCTGAGTTGAACATTGTTCTTGTACTAGCAAAGTTGAGAATAGGTCCTCTCACTATTTGAATACCACGACTGTCGGAGGCATTCAGTTCTAAAACCTATATATAAAACAAAGTATTAACTGTTTGTGCAGTAACAATATAACATAACAATAATCAAATAATACAAACCATGGAATTAAATTGAGCAGGTTTGTACAGCTGTCTAGCACATGCCAATATCGTACTAGTTTTACCAGTTCCAGGAGGTCCGTAAAACAATAAATGTGGCAGTTGATCCTCATTGATGAATTTATTAACTAAAAAGTAAATGTAAGTCAATAATAACTTCGATTGATTATTCTTCCTCTAACATCCACTTACTGGTGCTAATAATATCTTCATGAGAAATAAGATCATCAAGTTTGGCAGGCCGGTATTTTTCAACCCTAAAAAACAATTTTACATTTATCAATATTTTCTATTACGTAAATAGAATTTATATCTGTATATTCACCATGGGAGACTTGCTCCTTTCTTCGAATTTGACAACATAATTCTTCTGTAAAGTTAATAATTACTGCATTCTAAAACGGTTCTACAAACACCTGTCAGTTTGTCCAAATATTTTCATTTAAACGAGGCCCGTGTTCTTCATTGCTACGGATGCCAAGCTACTACCTAGCCCAGCCAATAACAATTTTTCTATCCTATCTTCTGCGCCAATTGCGATAGTGCAACGAAGGACCAGTGTAGCTTCTATGGAAACGGTGGCTTTAGTTTCATTCATATAGATTACCCGACTTAAGAAAGCACTTCGAAAAATGATGTTTTGAAGAGGTTAAGTCGACGATACATATGCAGTCGTACATGTTTCTAGTCCGTATTTGGGATTGTGATACATATAATAAAAGGCACTAAGGCTCATAGATATCAATGATAGAATTATGGCACGTATTGCTCCAAAAGGATACGTTAGAAGCATAAAAAATCTACTGAAGGAACCAACGCAGCCATTCAAGAATCTATTAGTGTTGGATTTGGAATGCACGTGTGAGAGGGATAAAGAAATTGTGCCCCAAGAAATCATTGAGCTACCCTGCGTAGCTATAAGGATTAAGGATTGGAAAGTTCAAGATGTATTTCATGAGTACATCAAGCCTCGATTTCATCCTACTTTAACTCCCTTCTGCACAGAGCTCACAGGGATTATGCAAGAGAATGTAGACGATGAGAAACATTTTCCTGAGACGTTCTCTATGTTTTGTAAATGGTTAACGGAAGGTGGTTTCTTCGAAGAAGGAAATGAAAGTGCCTTTGTCACCTCTGGTGATTGGGATTTAAAAGTAATGTTGCCTAAGCAATGTGAGCTCGAAGGTATTACTGTTCCCGAGCACTTTAAAAGCTGGATCGACCTGAAACGCATATTTGCTACAACTACTCAATATTATCCTAGAAGTCTGAGACAAATGTTAGTTAAATTACAGCTCCCCACGCATGGAAGATTACATTCTGGCATAGACGATGTGACAAATATGATTAAAGTAATGGAACAATTAAGCAAATCTTACAAACCTCGATACAACATAACATCTACGTTAAAGTGATATACAGTCCATCTTAAGAGCCGAACAAATAAAAATTACGTTTTACCCTAAAAACAGTTGAATTCACTTAAATCCTATTTAACAATGAATTTAAAAAAATTATTTCTATTCATTTAAATAAACAGTTTATTCCTGAACCATAGATCGTCGGTAAAATCCAACAAACTACTTTATCATCTAACAAAACTGCGCGTCACTACCGCTAAATGGTATTACAAGAGAAAGCGCTAGAAATCGCACTAGTTCCTAATTCTCCCGCCAGATGCCGCTAGAATCAAGTCAAGTTTTTTCTTCAGTTCCTTGGCTATCCCGAAGGCTGGATGTCTGACTGGCTGAATGGTTGGCTGGCTGGCTGGTTAGGCATCGGAGAGTGCCGCCATGTTACCGTGTAGTCGTACTCGCCGCTATTGCCGCTGCTTCACGCTCCCCACGTACTCGCCGTTGCTCTCGTTACCGTCGCAACTGATACGTCTGCATTTAACGCGACTCACCTCGTCGCAGTCCAATACACGATTCCCAATAACAAAGCAGTGAACAAAAGCGCGTGTCCTCCTGTCGTCAGAGCCGTTATTGTTTATGGCGTGTGATCGCGATCGTTTTCGCGCTGGCCCTCAGGATCTTACAAGTCGATTCGCATCGCGTCCTACTGCCGTTTGCGAGTATGCGTCGTAACGCGTCGCCCGTCCACGAGACTCCAGACGAACCTGAGTGTCGTGATTGTGAAAATAAGTGCGTGATCGTGCGTAGCAGCCCAGGACGCCGATGAGGACTATTGCTGGAACCATAGGAGCTATTCCAAGGATTTCCAAAGTAAGTAGACAGAATGGACCAGTGAGTCACGATAAGGATAAATCAACGAAATCTCCATACTAATTCATATATCGGATATCAACTCTACCCGAGGACCCTAAAGCGATCTACTTTCATTCTTAATGCAACGATATTTCCTTTAAAGTTATCACTCGCTGGGTCGTAGAATGCACCAAGCGCATCCTCATTGCAGCGACCTCCTCCATCCTCGTCGCTCCTTGATGCTCAGTATACAAATGATCCGGCGACTGTCATCGCAAGAAGCACTCAGATCCAGGCTCCAGTAATAAATTACGGATCTAGAATAAGGATAATTCGATACGAATAATCGTTCGCTCTGATAATAAGATAAGAGGAGCGTGAGTAGAATTTCCAATCGACGTCTCACGGAATATCGATGGCGGCACCGGGACTTTCTATGTAAAAAGTGATATGCCACGATTTCTCCTGGAAGAAAGTCAGATACCGATTCTCTGTCTTCTCTTTCGATCTTTAACGTCTCGCTGCATACTTATCTTTGTCTTATCCCTCGCACTTCTTCTCTTCGCAATACGCAGCCACCTGATCGACAAACATTCAGGATCGCCATTTGGCATTTGTTATATCGAGACGGCCTCCTTGATTCTGTCCTTTCCGCTGCCTCCTATCTAATAGCTCTATCTGTCTGTCTGTCTCTACGGTGCGTCACGGTCTGCCAATGGTGCAACAATCTAACACTTGCCGTAACGCAGGTGTGTGCTAATAGCAGAGTTAGCCAGCGGTAATAGCGGCGCTTTCATTCGAGCTGCCTCAACAATACAGTACGAAACCATAACAACGGGCAAGTCGATTGCAGCGTTGTTTCCATAACAAAAAGCACAGTCCGAGGACAGCAAACGCGACGTCGGCCGATTGAGCAACCTCGGCTCCAGGTTCCAATTCTACTGGACGCACGAAAAGGCGCCGAGGAAAAAAATTAAATGGCCCCGAATAGCCACGCTAATTAACGATAGAAACTACAGGAGAGTCGAAGCTTACCTTGCGTCACATATACACATAGCTACTCGGTACACGAAGATGAGGCACGGTGTCCTGGACCGGGCATTTGACTCCAGGTAAAGAGTTAATCCTTATAGAAATTTCTAAATCAGCAAGTGAAAACCCGGTGAAGATTCTTGACGCGGGGCAGATCGTATAACTCGAATTGACTGGATGGAATCAGGGGGAAGAGCTGCTATCGCGGTATCGGGTTACCCGCTCCTCGGGATCGGTTCCAGTCAGCCATGGGGACGACGGGGATCGGCACGCATTCTCGAATGTCCATACACGACGAGAGACGATAAAACTCGTTGGTAGCTTCTTCGTGGAATTCTGCCGTTTGAAACTAGCGCTGTTCGCGTTGCGGATACTTTCGGAACTTTTTCGTTAAACGCCGCTATTTTCGATCGACGATAAGTTAGGTTAGTTTTTTTTTTTAATGCTCTTGCTAAATTTTACCGTACTCCCGGACAATAACGAGAATTATTCATGGCGCAGCTTTAATTGTATATGTCAGCGAAGCTTTACTCTATTCTAGAAAACCGTCCATGCAATGGCCGACTAATATTATAGAATTCTCGTAGACGTTCTTCGACAAGACAAAATCACAATTCAATTGTTCATGCTGGTCGTCGATGGAAATTCACACGTGTATGTAGATATATACACGCGTACTCGTTTGACAGGGGTTCCTGACCCTTTTATTCCTTCTGTCTAGAGTCACTCCCGTTTACTCCGCACCAGGAGGGATTTACATCCGGGCGCATCCACGCGCTCTCGCGTCCCGGCGAGAACTTTCCAGCGCCAGTCAACCTAACCTAACCTAGAAGAGCGTTAACGGCCGTGTAATTTGTCTGCTCGATGAATATCAATATCTTTCCACGACCGAAAGGTGGTTAACGTTCCAGACGACGTAATGGCGGACCGTTACGATTCAATATTTTTCATCTGTCTTATCCGATCGAAGATGGACAACACGTTTTCTTATTGCCCTTGTCTCTTTCTCTCGTTACTCGATCGCCTAGCTGGAGGCTCGTCGAATTCAGGCAGGATACACATTTGCACGACAGATGTTCCCCGAAGTCGATTTCTATGCGACACTTAGGTCTATCGCCACTTAGGAATGCGTCTGCCATTTTGTTAGTAACAAGTCTTCTTTTTCGTTTCTTCGCGTTATTTACGTCCGCCTACCGTTGCCACGCTAAAAGTAAGTGGAATAAAAATATATACCAGCTGTGTCGTTTACGTATTGAGATCAGCGCGGTATCCATTGTCTGGAATCAATACGGTTAATTGAATCGATGACGGGCGAATGTCTCGGGAGCTAAAGTGCGCGAGGAGAAGCGGGAGAAGCGTGAGAAGCCAAAGCGTCAGTTCGCATCAGCGACATTTAAGGTCAAGAGGCGTTTTTACTTGCGCAGCTGCGCTCGGGCCGATATACCCGAATGATTTTTCTTTTTAGTTCTCCTGGTGCCAACTTCACTCCGGTGGTCATTGTTCCGCTACAATATCCAGAGCCAAGCGAGCGTCCGAACGCGATCGAATCGGCCCCGAAGGATTACGGAATTGTTACTTGGCCGTGGCGGCATCAGGACGCGTGCTTCTTGCTATTTATTGACGCCGAGACACGTGGTGTCACGCGTGTTCTTCACTCGTGACTGCAGCGTCTAGCCGAGATTCGAGGATCAGAGTGAAGAGGTACTCGGGAAGAGACTCCGAGGGAGGTTAGGTTAGGTAGGAGTAGTGGGAGCGAGTGAGAGTGCCCGAGTAGAGAGTACTCGAAGCGTAGTGCCGGCAGACGGTCTAAGACGACCACCAGGACAAGAGCTCTTCTAGCTTTTTATTCCCGGCCTGGTTCCTCGGGCAGCCGACGGCCAGGATCTTCCTTGTAGACGGTACACGTAGAACTTCTAGGCGAAGTAAATAGAATAGAACTAACCTAAAAAGGTCCATACGGACCAGAGACTCGACCGATCTTTTTTCTTTTTCTACGTACAGTTCGCGGCGGCCGAAGACACCGGTGCCGGCTGTTCCTGACGTTGCTCGAGCTGTCGCCGAGATAATTACTAGAGCGTCTCAGGACGTTGAATCAGCCGCTAACTCAGCATTATACCGCTATTATTAGCTCGTCTCTCGTCTGTTCCTCTGGCCCTGACTGTCCGTCCGTTTGCTGCTGCTTCCCTCTGGCTCCTCATCCGTTTACACAGACTGGGCTTTGGTTTACGTTACCTGCCTGAAGTTAGGTCCGAAGTTAATCTGGAAATACGTATCTTAGTCTTTTGAGACGTACGATCGCTCGGGTTTGACTTTCTCAAGGTATAATCTGTTTTGACGGGCGTTAACCTTGGTCGTTAGTAACGGACGACCGTAGCTGCTGATAATTAATGGGGAAACGTGGCTCGTGGATACGGAAACTGTTGGATCTGTTAAATTTATTTTCTCCATGTTTAATTTTACTAATCGACTCGATCGAGCTCCACGTCCTGAGTCCATTGATCACTTTGGTCTGGTCGATGCCTTCGAATTCTTGACTTCCCGACGGGCACCTCCTGGCTACAAGGAATTCGAGCATTTACTTCACGGTGGTTTATGCGTGATTCAGAGGGTGTTAAATGGCCCACTGACACACTGGGTAAACATTGCCCGGGCTTTAGGATGTCTAATCGTATCTCTTGGAAGTCCTGTTAGTCAACCAGAATTTACTAACTTCAGTTCGTACAAAGTTCCTGGCTAAGTCCTGAGGCATGAGTGACCGAACGTGTCTGGGCTCATCCGAAATATTGCAGTGGACCGAGCGAATAAAGCAGTGACAGTGCCGGACGGGACTTTTGCTAAATAATTTTCAAGATTTCCCGACTGCACGTCGCACCAGACCTACGAGGAGGTCGCCTCCCGTCGTTCGAGACGTACGAGACGCCCCGAGGACTCGCTCGTCGTAACTTTCATACCGAAGTTGTCACTCATCGTTCGGGCAGGTACGATTGCGTCACGTGTTCCTATTCTATAGCAAAACTGCCAGACCTTTCTATCCGCGGGCTCTCTTAATCGTCCGGCGAAATATAATTAGTGTCTGCCTACGCTGTATTTAGGCCACCAGCGAGTTTTCGCCGGAGCGTGAGAAGGTCGCTAGCAGGGAAGCAACGCGCGAGCAAGATCAGCCAAGGCTCATTTCGCGCGAGATTTCATAGAAGGAAGGAAGGAACTTTTATGCTCGCCCTTGCGCACCCGTGACTCTAGCCAGTCCGGCAGGTAAGCCGGCCTTACGGACAATGAGACTCGTATAATGGCGGCGGCCTCCGTCACGAGACTAAACGACCGCCGAAATTGACGAGTATCGACTGTGACGTCTGTGACTACGTTCAGCCACAATTGGGTCTTTGTCCGTGGGTCACGTAACACTTATGCTTGCATGACTTCACATGGTCGACACGCTGACTCAACTTATCCTGGTTGCATAACCTCAGACTTTTCAGCAACCCTCGTCTACGTGATGACCAGGTGGGTGGACGGGTGGAGTCTGGATAAAGTGGACGTAGGTGCATCTCGACGTCCTCTTGCCGATCTTAATGCTTGGCCGCGGGATGAGTTCAGGATTTTACGACATGGTCCGATAGACGTACCCAAGATCTTCGTACGGGATCACGTAATTTAATTGGCTCCGGATCGAAGGTCCAATCCGTATTTCGGACACGGAGAAGAACGAACCACCTTCTCGAGTTACCTTCGGAGTGACATTGAGCGAGCTTGAAGATTTGTGCCAGAGATTGTTCGCCGATCGTGAATTATCCTTTCGATTCTTTCTTTCGCCTTCTTTGTTGCGCAATCCACGTGAACCCTCGGCTACGCCGTGGCAGCAGCTGGTGTATGTGGATACGGTGAGCCAGTGCTAATGGAATCGTGTACCAGTCGGATCGGACGATCCTCTTGTCCGATGGACTTTCTATATCGGACCGACTGG
Organism: Calameuta filiformis; assembly: GCA_030142265.1. Classification (NCBI taxonomy): domain Eukaryota; kingdom Metazoa; phylum Arthropoda; class Insecta; order Hymenoptera; family Cephidae; genus Calameuta; species Calameuta filiformis. The sequence goes on from JARQSU010000011.1 coordinate 159,073, forward strand.
AACTCTGTGAAATACCGAAAGGAGCTGGCGGAATAGCGGAGCGTCGCATTCCGCGGGCGCGTTTACGCTCCAGGAAATGCAGACTCTGCCACCGCTCCAATTTAGCCGGCTGCATGGTCGTTGACCCGAGTCGAATAAATTTTACCCGGGTACTACGCCACACCGCTGAAGCCGCTTGGCTCGCGTCCCTCGCTCGAGAGTGTCTAGAGGCGTTTTAGGTCTCTCGGCAGATTCCGCGGATTCTTCCTCAAATCCTCCGTCACTCGAATTACCGATGGGCTTGATCGATGTCGTCCATTTTGGATCCGCGTGGAATTTCGCAATTCTAAAAAAATAAGAGACGCGACTACCATTTCTCCTGGTTCCGTCGTCACGCTCTCTTTTCCTCGTCCATCCTCGCGCTTTCCGCTGTCTCTTCGTTCCGTCCGTCAACCGTTTGTCGTTCGGCCGCGTTTTCTCGCCGCGGAGTGTCTCGTGAAAACCCGACTTTGAGCTTCCCGAAATATGACAGTCAGTTAACATCAGCACGACGTTTCGTAAGACGTTAACGAGACCAGGACTCGATTGGCTAAGAAGGCGCTACATTGGACTAAGTTGACGAATGTCTTTTTGGGAATTAATAAAAAAAAATTTTTTTTTCTTTCAACTACATTACCGACCGAGTTATCTATCTGTTGGTCTTTTTTTACAGGCGGAGAAGCAATGGCGGACGACCGTATCACTCCGCAGGGGATCGTCGCATCGGTGCACGCGGTGAGTTAATATTTTTCATTAATTACTCATCCGTCCGAACGTCCTACGTGCGTGCACGTCGGGTTGCCGGCGTGCAGGCGCTTTCGCATTAAAGCCGATATCGTTTGGGCGTCGAGCCGCATCGAGGCGCATCGATCGACTAGTCGGCCGGCTGCATCGCGGAACGTAGTAAAAGGTAGAACGTGAACGTAGCCACGAGTTTAACACCGCCAGTAGCAGCCAGGTACCTTGAGCGCATTGCCAGCAGGTTTCCATGTCGATGGCCACGACGCCCCTGAACACGCAGCCCGGTAATTCAGGGTGCTCGCTGGCTGCACCTGTAAAAATGATAAACGTCCTTGACTGCTCGTGAGTCTCGAAATTCAAGAAGTCCCTCAAAGATGACAATTCGGTTATTCGTAATGGTCCGTAAGTCGACCTTGACTCTGTCGTAGATTATTCTTTTACATTTATTTTCAGACCTCCGCGCGTTACTGTCTCGAGTACATTTTGACTCTCGACGACAAACATAGAGTCCGTAAGACAAATTCACTTTGAGACTCCCGGCCCCCAGAATTTACATTGGCGATTCTTATCCGATAGCAGAATATACATGTAAGGGCTCTACCCGCGTGAGTCACCCGACGGAATCACCGTGTCACACTGAATCACCCTTCGGCGAGTAGGCAGCATAGAAAATGTAGACTGCGGAGCATTCAGGCCAGTGGCCTGTGCGATGCAGTAGGTGCGTGGGTGAGCGCGCCAGGTCCCTGAAGAGGCTAGAATTATGTATTGCAGGGTTGCAAGTTCACGTGTATACGTATCGCGTTGCTTTAGCATACACAAATGTACGTGTATATACCCACCACGTGTTACGGTATAGGAGGGTGCAATGTCTAGGGTGAGGACAGACCCCAGCGACGCCCTATCGCGACACGGAAGAGGTAACGAGGGTAGTTTAGGGCTGGTTTGATGTTTCCGTATAGGAGGAGCCGCGTAAGAATAGACCCCGAGGACAGACAGACCCCTCTGGCGAGGATACGGCGAAACATCCCCGACTTTGACAATCCTCGCGCTAATATCCTCAAGATCGTTGGATATTGTCATGGCTATTCGTGCCGGTCTGGTTCAGGTCCGACAGAGTGGGTGAACGTAGCTCCTAATGCTTCATGGTGATTATCGAGAAAGGTATTACGTAACTCCCGGGCACACGACTCCACCGCGAGTCATTAACGAGCCACGAAAATCTCGTAACGTTATTTCGAGCCCTCCAGTTATTTCCTGGTAGCTCGTGGAAAAATCCGGGACTCTTTTAGCTTTCCTGCCCTACGCAGGGCTTCCTCCGCTTCCGCTGAGCAGCTCATCCGATCATCCCTCGCCCTCCTGCCTGACGACCACGTCGGACGAAAACGGGTCCGACGCGGCTGAGGTAGAACGTAAACATTGGTAAGATAATACGTATTCGGTAAGAGTACTCTGGAGTGACAGCGGTGGCGCCATCTCGTTGTTGCCGGCCGTACGTCGAGGAAACAGTGAAGTCATCGCGAAATTAGGCAGCCTGGGCTGTACGGAGCTTCTTGCCGGTGTTCCGAAAGACACGTCAAGACCGTTGGAACGGACGTGGGAGTATTTTCCCTTTTTCATCGCGTTCGTCCCCTCTGGGTGAATGACCTGTCTACGTGGAACCCGGCACAACCCCTACTCCTTTACTCCCCGGTACTCATCCGTCCTATTCACCCCATATAAACCGATTCACCCTTATTCACTGATCCCCAGCACCGGCACAGTCAGCTCCCCCCCCTCGAGCAATGAACTTTGCACGCGTTTCACGGGGATGAAAAGTCTCTTCGCCGATCTCGTTCGTAACGATTTCTTTACCGGTCGTCTGTACACGATCTCATCTTGGTCCACTTCCTGTGAGGATCGCGACAAGCCGCGTCTTCCAGCGGTTGTATATCGATACTATACTGACAAGTGCGTTGGGGTCACGTGGTCTAAAGGGTCCTGAACGCTTTGTTCATCCACTCGTAACCCAAGGCTATCAAGAGGGGGTCTCCGTCCGAGGAACACTAGGAAATAATTTTTTTTATTCATCATACACATCCTCACGCACATCCCTCAGGGCCAGATAAGCTGAATACGCACTTGGGTCTGACGCACAGTGATAATTTTGAGAGAGGAAGGCGATCCTGGCAAAGGGTGTGTCCGACACTCCTCGTCTCGGCGTTACACCCCTTGCGCTTTATCGTTGTGCTAATACACACTGGATCGGTAGCGGAGCGTACGGAAAAAGAAATTCAGTTTATACAATTAGTTTGGGGTCGAAGGATATAAAATTCCTTCGCTCCGTTACCAAGTGTATATGGTCATCGTTGAGATTCTCGATGCGCGCCCCGTGGCGTTCGATGGTACTAAAGATAATTCGGCCAAGCGCTTCTCTTTCCGCGTTACTCGTCACGCGCGCCGGGTGGTCTTGCGAGATTCGTAAATACCGGCCAACGAAGAAGCCACCGGGAACAGTTTAGTTAGGGGCGGGCGAGGCTGAAAGTAAAAAAAGAAAAAGAGTTTTATTCTTTCAATAAACTCCAACGGGCAAGGGTTTAAATGCCGAGCAAACCTTGGATTCAAATAAACCGCCGGAAATAGGCTG
>JARQSU010000011.1:162554-192794 GCA_030142265.1 Calameuta filiformis
TTTCAATAAACTCCAACGGGCAAGGGTTTAAATGCCGAGCAAACCTTGGATTCAAATAAACCGCCGGAAATAGGCTGGCGCTGCTTATTATCAGTGATAACAGTGAAAATGGACGATTCTCGATAATCGATCGCCCGACACCCTTGGACTATCGAACGGATACGATCGGTCGATTCTCGATTAACCATGGTCGATATGTCACGACGATCGAGATCGTGCAAAGGCAGCCAGTCGATAAGTGAATTGGCAAGGTTAAGTGGTCTGTCTGGAATAATGACTTGACGTCACTTAGCTCGCAATCCTTTTATGCATATAAATCGTAAAGCGTCATTTCAATATTTATATTTTACGACGGGCTCGAATTATTATCATTATCGGTAACCGTAGCGCCATTAGTTCTCATTACTTCCGTCATGTCGACCACAGCGCCACCAACTACTCAACGGTCACTAATTCGTATTCCCCGTTTGACTACCTATAAAATTTCTTTACTAACCTCTATACGCTTCCTGGTAAACTCTTTCGGTCCATTCCGCATCTCCTATCTGTGACGCAAGTCCGAGCCACTCGGAAGCCTCAGCTGGTACGTCCGACAGTTTAGATATCTAGAACTGAAGCAGCGTCTGATTTATGATTGGTTAGTGCCCGCGTTGTGTGTAAGCTCCCTTTGAAAATCTCAAAAGCAACGGCCAAGCGAAACCAGCCAACCCAGTGCTGCCAGCCAAGCAGCAAGATCATCTCTAGTTATTTAGGTAGCAGAAACTCGAGTACCCGATTATTCCCCCTGGTTCGCCCTGTTACTAGCGTCGTTTACGATCTCGTACGGGAGAGACAGAGAGAGAGAGAGAGAGAGAGATCGATACCATACAGTACGATCGACCGGTTTTAACTTTCCCGCCGTAAAACTTTCGATTTCGATCGTATCCTCTCCTCGATCGTAAGATCGGTTGGGGCAAAAAAAAAATTTTTCAAATAACTTTACCCCAGGTGAGAAAATACTCCTGATCGTCAGAGACCCCCTTCTGCTATTAGCATCAGTTAGCTTCGTTTTGCTTATTGACATCGCTACGTGCTATTTGCTACGCTATTTGACTTTACGTTTCATCAACCGTATACACTGTCATTGACTGAGTCATCCTTACACCACCGTACAATTTTACACATTGGACCGTACCGATGCTCTGCGATTATTCTACCGTGTGTATTATATCTACTGGTATAACATTGGCGTGGCAATGACAATATCATTTTTAATTCTTCCCACCGGTTAAATACGTATTTCAGGGCACAGGTGCGATTCGGCCGATTTACATGGGAAAAGGCAGGTACCTCGGGCATAAGGTTAGGTGGCTGGTAGTGGCAATCCGAGTGGGGGTGTTGAACGACGCTGGTCCTCTCTATCACGTACGTCAGTATCGCGACGCCTACCGTGCCAGTCGAGCGAAGGAGCGCCGCGACGCTTTCTTTTCTTTCTCTCTCTCTTCCTCGTACCGTCCCGCGTTTCACGATTACTTTGGTTTTGGTGTAGAAGATATTTTTTTTCTTATCTCCCTCCTTGCTCCCTTGTTTCGGTGATTTATCTTCTGGACTTGACCCACATATATCGGATCGGTGCATCCAAGTGAGACTCGTCGTAGTGACTATTGACTTCGAATTTTCGTTGTCCTTCCTCTTGGATTTGTCTCTTTTTTTTTTTTTTTTTTTAAATACGTTTTTTCGTATTCATCATCCAATTGTCAAGTGCACAAGATTGATACTCCTTGTGCGATATTTAAAGTTTGTGCTGCCGTGACGTCATCTCTATTTTTTTTTTTTTAATGGTGACAATCAGTTTCGTGGATTATCTCTCCGAGGCTACCTGCACGTCCTCGGTCGCCTGTTTGATTCCTCCTGCGTGTCGACCGTAATTTCAAATAGGTGAGTCGAGTCGGATTAATTGATTTATATTAGAAAAAAAAAGAGCAAGATCGATGCGAATGATGCGTTTATCGTTGAAAAAAAATTTTTTTTATGCGTTTTAGGTAAAAAAACAAATTTTTCATTCATCCGTCGCGGAATCATCGTACAAATTTTTTTCGCGTGCGGTCTTTACGTAAGGACGTTCCTTAACGTAATTACGTAACGCGCAAAAGTTCATTAGCACAAAATCGTATAATTGATAATTGATTAGAATAACTCGTCGGACTGTTATCTAATTTTAACTGTATTTAACGAATCTAGAATTCTTTAAGCTCTCGAGTCAACCAAGGTCGAAGGTATTCGCTGACAGTAGTATCAGGTCAGGACATACCCCAGCCGTAGGACTACCGACTGGGTAGACTGCAGAGCCCAAATTTTTTTTTTCAGAATATTTCAAGCGGTCCCCCAGAGTTTGAATCTTCTCACAATTAACTGGAGACAATTGCGTAACGACTGCCTTGTTTACCACGTTGAAACGACGTTCCAGACCGATAAGAACGATCCACGATAAAAAGCCGTCACGCCATTGGCAGGTGTATGTACTTCTCGAGATTGTATGCACTCGTCGGTAGGGTCTCCGTGTATCGTAGGATCGATAGATCATTTTCAATAAAAAACCTCGAATCTTCGTCCAGATCGATCTGTCCGTTCGGTCGCGCGTTTCACGGGCGTCTCGTGGTCAAACGAAAATTTAACGTCGGCAACTCGGAAGAAACGCCTGGACGGATCCGTCGAAACTGTCCACGTTGAAGTATTGACGGCTAACGTTATTATTATTTGCACATCGAGGCCAGCGAGCCTGATAATGAGATATCTGTTCGCTAAATTTAATCGAACATATGGGTTGTATAAGCATATTTACCAAGAGGAGTATCAAGGCTGTGCGTTAGATTAGATTCAAAGCGTGGCATCCGTTAATGAAACCGAAGAGGAAGGAAGGAGGAGGCTGCGATAAACGTACGAGACGCTGAATACAAATCTGATCTGGGACTTGCGTCACGAAAGTCTCATAACGGCAATCTTGTATCCTACCCTAATGGAATATTTGTGCGTTTGTCTTTATACTATATATATATATGTATATGTCTCACTCTCTCGGATCATCCTTTGACTTTTATCCGTTAAGACTTTACGCTCTACTCGTTAGCGATGCCCCAAACGTCATGGTACCCTGTTACCTGGCTTTACCCATCCAGACTTCAAGCTCTAGCTGGCTAGCTTGGTTACCCACCTACCTACGTGGGGTATCGATCTCTTGCGGGCTGACCCACTTCTCTCCTAGAATCCTAGCGCCCGCAACTCGAAGCCCTTGCTTCCTGAGTTTGCGAGGAAGTCGGTTGTCTCGATTAACAAGAGTGGGAGAGAGAGAGAGAGAGAGAGAGAGAGAGGGAGAGAGAGTGTGTGTGTGTGTGTAGTCCAAGGAGATGCTGACTCGGCCCACTATAGGCTCGACGAGCAAGTCATTCGATCCTGGAAATGTGATCAGGATATGAGGAGGTCCTTCCTGACGATCGGACTAGGCTTTAGGCTACGTACGTATTAGCATAGTTTGGCTGTCGCGACGTGATTGGTGCGTCACGGCTGCTTGCCCGGTTCTAACGGAATGCATGAAATCAGGATGTGCTCTTTGGTGAACTGTAAAAATTATGCGAATCCCGATGTCGTTGCGCTCCGGTTATGACGTTACTGCGAAATTCGGTTACGCCTCCGGTCGTACGTATGCGCGTTCCGAGGAATCGTGGCGGCATCCGAGCGCGTCGAAACTTTATCCTCTTTTCCGTAGAACAATGTGAAAAATAATAATGGGACTACCGTATGCTTTATCCACGCGTCGCTATGCGTGACGAGCCAGGACACAATGGGCTGAATGAAATGTAGACGAGCGAGGGACGCGTGTGGATACGCGTATGTGTATGCGGAGGAACATTACCTTCGGAAGGAGTCGGCGTTGCTTGGTAAAATGTCGTTGCTGCTTATACGCACAGCTCTGTGCTTGTGCCGTCAATGACGGCAGTGGCAGCTGCTGTCGTCGTAAAGCCAGGAAGCACAGGTGACTCTCCACCGGACGACGAGTTTCCTATTATGCGAGCTCGCACGAAAATCCACGACTTTTCGAATGGCATCGAGAACACATCGCTTATAGGTCACGCGGTACGGTATATCGTTATACACGCTCGTAGACACGGGGACCCGATTTATATTAAGTGTAGACGGCGGTCGACACGCCTCAGCCTAACCTTTCTCGACTTCCGTGTGCAGAAAAGGCATTAACGTTATGGCGGCCCGGAGACAGTCAGGTACAGTAAGAATTGAGTGTGGCGCGTCGGGCCGCGAATTGCCGAGGGTCATCCGAGAGGGGAAACCGGGCGACGCCTTGTGTATATTCAGTCGGGTAACGAGCGCGCGGCTTAAAGGTTTCACCATGTTAAAGTTCACGTCGAGTTCGAGCATTATATTCCGTGCGTCGATACGTGTACGTACTGTTGTGTGTCTTGCTGACTGGTACGTAACCTCAAATGCCAGACGAATCACGCGAACTTTCCGGTCCACGCGTTCTCACGCACAAAACTATTAATTAGGTTAGGTCACAGCGATCCTAGTGCACTATGGGTAGCCGACTCGATCGGTTTCCTCGCCGGGTTTTTCGAGCGCGCGAAGCGATGCACTTCGGGTAACCGTTGCTCATTCAAAAGTTTAACGGACGCCGCGATAAACTTTCGATGGATCCCTTTACCGTTGCCGTGGATTTTGAATTCTCCGCGCGCGACACGATACGTACGTGCCTGCCCGAAAAAGTAAGACGAGTTTAAAGGATAATACACGTCGAGGGTAGCAACCCGCTGAAACGGCGTCGTCCCTACGCACGTACGACGCACTCCCGTAGACGGCGCTCACGACGCGCGTGCCAAGGATGCTAACCGCCTGGCTGCCCAATTCCATAATAATGTTTTGCCGCGTACCAGACCGTAAGCGACCTCCTCAGCCTTGCGTATGAAATGCGGTTAATTTCCATGAAGAATTTATACAACCTCTTACCAACTGACTAACTGACTTACGTAGTGATTTAACGATCAACCGGCTGACAATATGGCGGACTTTGATATCGCGTGAACGCGACTGCGGACAGTCCCATTCGCTTCTGTACACAGCTTCTGTGCCTTAAGTAAAGGACTTTCACACGCGTTTCACGTCGGCCTTTTATTATTAGTCTAATTGATACCGCACGATCTCGTAAGATCAGACGCGCGTGACGAGGCGCGCGCGGCTTCTCGCAGTTCCATGCGAATCGCTCGCGCGGAACAGAAGTGCGTTTGAACAGGCAAAAATAATAACGACTCTTATACTTTATACGTCGACAACGCCGCTCACCGTTCTGCCGCCAACCAATGGACACTTCGATCGCGTTAACGTCGCATCGGCAAACCGTTCCCTGCTGCCGCCGCTGCTCTTCGTAGCGAGGTAAATACGTTACCTCCTTTGCACGGACATAGACTCCGCGTGAAACGTCAAACACATCCCCCGAATCCGTACGACGTTTATCCGGTCGTTCCGATTAATATAAATTTTCGCGTTCCCATGGGAGTAACGCCTTTGCGGAATTACGTCCCACCTCTTCGCGTCATTGGAGACGCCTCTAGAAGCTTCCCGTGCACGTACGTATCTCACGATCGGACGATTGCCCCGGGCTCTCTTTATATATTTTTTTTTTTTCCTCCGAAGAACAACTTCCTCACCCACTGTTGTCCAGCCTTGACTCGTAGTCTCGTAATGCCTCTGCCTCGACTACACTCGAGACTTCTCGCTCTGTCTAATGACACTTTAATTAAGACGAATCACACCGAATTCCTTTTTGCGTTGCGGACGCTTACTGTACGCGCCGCCTTCGACGCCATTACTATGTAGTAACCGTCCAGGTCTGCTATAGGACTTACCTGCTACTCGAGACTCTGTTTTAGGTTAGTATTATTATTTACGTAGACCTTTTCGTATCCGTGGAGTCGCGTACGGACAGTTATTTTTTGCTCTGGTTTCTTTCTTCTTCTTCTTCTTCATGACTCGTGTATACGACACGGTGTTTACGAGTTTTGTTCACATCGGAACAGCCACGATATCCCAGCGATATGTTTATCAATAGGGTTTAACTCGGGGGGAAAGTCGGGCTCCTCTTTTAACGCAATAAATATACATATGCGCGAGTCCGGATTAGATAACGCGGAAAACCACATGGCACACTGGCAAACCACCGCTTGCGGTTATGACCCACTGAGATTTCCGATTCAAATCCCGCTCGCTCGATACGCACCTTCAGACCGTTGCACGACCGAAGTCAATTGCGCGTCGGTCGATACGCGATATATATTTTTGATATTTAATTTTTATGTATATATGTATATTTCGTGTTTTTAAACAGACGAACATCGAGTCTGAATATTTTAATTCACTTTGAAACTTAATTCCGAAGGTAATTTGATTCCGGTGGTATCACGAAAAACCGTTTGACAGGTCCCTCCGCGATATATACGTGTATACATGTTTCTCGATAATATACCAGTTTTTTTTAATGCCTATTGACACTTATTTACTCAGAACGCCAGTTTGTCATCGGGTAATATATAAGTTTTTGAAATACCTAACTATACTAATGTAAACGTTAGCAGGATTTATTTCGAATTCGTAGCTCGTGCTATTTCACCTTTTGGATGTCTGCCATCTTTCTTCTTTCTCTCTCCCTCTCTCTCTCTCTCTCTTTCTCTTTTTTCTTTTTGTATCTCTCCCTATCCATCTATCTCTCTCACTCAGTCTCGTCATTCTCCCGTGTCACGCCCACGCGACCCACAACGAATTCTTGGCAGCAACCGAGATCGTCTTTCGATCTTTTACCGAAAAATCGTGAAATTAACGTAGACCGCCGTGACGGCAGCCAACTCTGCCGTCTGCTGCGTTGCGATATCACGTATCACGAGAAACGTCGCTAATTAATTTGTCCAGGCTAAATCCACTTTCTCATGCAGATATATACGCCACGTGGATTCTTATGCAGTTTACTGCGGAGGTCGGCAGCTGCCAGACATATATACATATATATATATATATCGTCAATGCTCAAATAGAGACTCCCTTTGACGAATATCATTGCAAGCGACTGCTAATCGCACGCATTCACATCGTTACGCTGACTTTCGACACGGAGTGTACATAGGTCATCCAGTGAATGGGTCTTCAGGGACTTTCGTAAGTCCTTCGTGTACCTTTCTGCGCGTCTCTCTCTCTCCCTCTCTCTCTCTTTTTCGTACTCGCGTTCTGTCCGTCCGTCTCTCTTTATCTCGTAGAGAATAACAACGTCGAAGGAAATAAAAGAAAAAAAGGAAAAGGATCATACGCAAACATCGACTCTTCGATGCCCAGATTCTTCCCTCGCGTAGATTTGCCGAGTTGATACGACGTGACGCAACATCCCTTGTAAACATTGTTCGGACACTGATTGAAAACAGGCCTTTACGGTCTTTCCCTGCGCAACGTAACCCAAGGTGATCGATGCATTCTCTATTATTAGCTATTCGTGTTCGTAAGTCTTGGGCTGTACCTCTTGCCTCTGGGCTGCGTAACCCGGGCTAATACGTGTTCGCTGTGAGTCGCTCCTCTTGGAACTGAATACGGTAGCGTCTAATGTTGACCTTGAGAAAATAAGGGATAACAGGACAGCGTGGGATATTCAAGGCTGGACGATACCGAGAATCCTTACTGTGGCACTAGAAGACCGAAGAAGTTTTCATCGAGGCGATTACGTGCAGACTGAATAATTCCAAAACAAATATTTTAACGCGTAGTGCCTTCCTCTAACGTTTCTTATATACCTATACCATATATGTATATATACAACGTACATGTATATATATATATAGTATATAAGCCATATCCACGGCATATACGTTATTAGACGCAGAGGACGATTTTTGCGATTGGATTTTCCTCCGTGGATTTTTTTTTTCATTGTTTTGAATGTCCTCTGTCGTCGTGGTGCGGATGCGCCGTGACCAGTCGGGCCTGCATTTGAATTGACGGCTCGATTAACGCTGCTGGAATGCGACGATTTAAAAACAAAGCCGATTACATCGAACGTCGCCCGTTGGAAATTCTCGTGCGACTTGCCGACGTCATTTCTACTGCCTTTTAATTCTCGTAACGACGAGCGTGATTGGCATTAATTATTTTACGATTCCGCGCGTCAATTTCATACGAAAAAGTACTTGGCGTCCCTCGCTTACCTCCTCGGCGTCTCATTGTCACGAGCGTTCGCGCGATTTATTCGAAACGCTCGAACGCGTCCGCGCGATTGTCTTCGGCAGGCGCATTCGCATCGCTCGCGACTTCCGGTGCATTTTGGGTAGGCTTCCTTCAATTCCGTTTACGCGGTCTACCGCGACGATCACTTATAGGAACACTCGCAGACACTCGCCGCCACTTGGCAATGTCGGATATTCCCGCGTTTCTAAATATAAATCTTGCTTTTAAAATGCATATATATATATACATACATACATATATTCATGTAATACATGCCAGCAAAGCCGGTTGAGCCTGTTGGCGAAGATCCCGTAGGCAACCAGATTTCCCATTTACTCAGGTTCTCTTACTCCGGCATCGTCCATAACCCTTTAGACTCAAGTACCAGGTGTACCTTTAACGAGATCAGCCCTTATTAACAGTTCCGACAAGCCTGAATAAATACAATCAAATTTCAACGATCTATAACGAACCTTAGGGTCTTGCCCTTTAACCCCTTACGGATCTCTAGGTTTAAGTTTCTCATGTTGGTAGTAGACTCTATTGGGACAGGTCTTACCTACGGGTCCGTAAGGGTGAAAATTTCTTGAAGTTTCCATATGTATCTGGGGCAATGGCAGATCATAGCGAAATGCTTGTGCCACGTAATCAGTAACCCCTGCGTCAGCTTTCAACGCGTTAATTCCGGATTGTGACTAGATTGACACGGGCAGCACCCAACTAGGGTTGACCTAGCCAATCAAGCGTACAATTAAGGTCATTTTAGACGATACCATTCTAGTGGGTCTAACCTGGTGTCATCCGCTAGGAAATCCTGACGATTATCGGGAGTAATGACGACCTTCGTTCGTCGTGATGTTAGGTTATGTTTGGGTTTTAAAAAGAATTTGTTTTCTATGCTTCACAGTTAGGACACGCCTCGCCACCGCCACCGGCGCCGTCGTCTGCTGGCACGAAAGAGGGCTCCTCTCCGCCACGGGGACCCAGGACGCTTCTTCTACGACGTAGCGAAAATGGCTTTGGATTTACCCTACGCCATTTTATCGTCTATCCGCCCGAGTCCTGTTGCGTAAGTGTCTGGTGAATTACTTTGCTCGTTGTTTGGGCTGACGTCGAAGCGAATTGTTATGGCTTATCTCGGTCTAGTGCGTTTGAGGTTATGTTGCGTGGGGGGTACTCCGTCCGGCGTATGGACGCCATTTTTGTTCTTTGGACGTCCATTTTAAATATAACGACGGTTTATTTAGCTCAAACGTAGATCGGTTTCATTTGAAATCGAAGCGATGGGAATTTTTGGAAAATCGCGTCGACCGGGTAAAGAATTCATACTAATTTTTGAACAGATGTTGCCGGGACACGAGCGGACGAGGATCGACGAGCCGATGGACACGATCTTCGTGAAACAGGTGCGAGCGAAGTCGCCGGCAGCGGAAGCGGGTTTACGGACCGGAGATCGAGTCGTGTCTGTGGACGGGGCGCCGACGCGTGGCGAGCAATACGCCAGCGTCGTGCAACGTATTCAGCAGGCGGGTCCTTGGTTGCGTTTGTTGGTTGTGTCCAAGGAGGACGATATTTTGCAGAGGGTAAGGTTTTGGGAGTGGGGTTTTTTTAAAAAAATTTTTTTCCTTTTTTTTATCGTTGGTTTTTTCTGGTACAGTACTTTGGTGACACGGCGCACAATCCCGAGACGAATCAACGACCGCGACTACGCTCACCGGAGAGGACGTCGCAGAAGCAGCGCCGATCGAGCAGTATGATCCCAGGGCCGTCTCCTCGAACTAGACAGTCCTGGGTGTGCTCGCCTTCTGGCTCCGAGAATCAGGTCACCGGGACGGAATGTTATAAGCAGCGCGAAGACGTTTACAAGGATCCTAAGATGATCGTCTCCTCACAACGGAGGCCGCTGGAAACTCACAATCAAGATAGCGCGACGCTGTATGAAAAAGCGGAAAGAAATCAGCAACGACGACAGCACAAGGATCTACTGAACGCGACGCCTCAGCCGTACAGACCTCCGCCGGACACCAGGTTCGATCTTTACGACAGAACGCGACCCGAATCCATCTACTCTCGACCTAGCACGGAGCAGATCTACGACAGGATCAAGGATCCGATCTACGAACGAGTAAAGCCTGAGAGTAATAATTTCGGAAAGTCCTTAGATCGCTATCCGATGTCCAGGGCTGAACCTCAGGTTCCGATTTATCGACCTGGGAGAAGGATCGTCGCTAGACGCGCTAGCGAAGGCAGCGGTATCGTTAACGACATCGATATTTCCGGTCCCTTCGGTAGCGTCGATGCACTCAAGCAATCCAGCAATCCCGGATCGCGACTCAGTATGGATTCTTCTCCTGCCAGCAAGGAGAGTCTCTCTTCTTACGACTCGAACTCCACGCTCACCGGAAACGAGTGCTCCGATGATTCCGTCATTATGACCAGGTTGCGCAAGAGTTTCGAGCAGAAGGAAGAATTCCTGAGGAGACCGAGTCATCCAATTGGATGGTTATCGCCTGAAGAATCCACAAGGTCGACGGCCCATGTACAGCCTCTTATACAACGTGAATTTTATGCGAGACCACAGAAATTACAGAGACAGGTTTGGCCACCCAACGAACAGCAACAGCACTCAGCAACCTTGCCTAGACAACAATCACCCAGCAGAAACTCAATGGAACGCGCTGGTAAATCCGGCGGGAAGCCGTCGAATCAAAGCGTGCAAAGAGTAAAAACCGACATGGACTCCGAACCGGAGTACACTGGCAACAGGAGCAATCCTAACGAACCTTCTCCTAGTGCCGAAGAGATTCAAGCAGTTCGTGATCATTTCTATTCCTCTCTCTACGACTGCAATGGACAATTCGTGAAGGAAAATCATTTCAAGTATGGCGCCAGCACTCCGCAGTTTCGTACCGCGAACAACCCGCCGCAGAGGAACTCGACCTCGAACAAGGCCTTCGTGACGACTTTGTCGCGCATACATGAGAACGTGACCACGGGTCAGCACAACCAGGACCAGCATCATCAATCGCAGCAGGGTCAAGATCTCAGGAACGGTACGGCGTCCTTACCCTCGTCGCCTGGACCGGACAAGAAGAGTGGGGAGAAGTTCCCCGTACCTCCGCAAGGACTGCAGATCGTTTCACGTCGCGCTAAGCAATTCGAATCCGGACGACTTCTGAGCGACGATGACGAGCCCACCAGTGACAGGACGAGCCTCTACAAGAGCGAACTCTCCAGGTTGTCCAGTAAACGGAGCGTTCCTAACGTCGCTGTACGAAAAAGGGAATTTGAGTCTAAGGCTGAGTCTCAGGAGCCCAGGCGAATAGCCAATCATCGAGAGAGCAAGTCACTCGACGCTGGTGAGTCTCGACCCAGTAATTAGTACTCGATGACGCGCGACATCTTACTTTACTCGTGTATCTTTTATTCTCTTCTACTCGTTTATCTCTGTTATCACCCCTTTAAGTCCTGTCCTCCCGTACCTCGCTAGATCTCTAAACGAGAAGTGTCCGCGTCTACCAATCTCACAGTCTTGTTCCAGCATCTGCTAGATATTACAATAATATTGTCATCCAGGTAGGGGATTGTCTGGGAACAGAATCATTCCCATAGGCAGCAAGTACATCCATTGCGAACCTCCAGCTGGCTATAGGGAAGTCAAAGGTAGAGATTGCTCCTGAAAACTGTATCCTCGATGTGGCTCTCAGTGTACAACGTTGTGTATCATCCTCTCACGGGTTTCTCATCTGCAATGATATATTACCATCAGCCATCGTGAATGAGATGAACAAGATACTTTGGTCCAGCATGCATTTAACATCCTCGGATAAGGAACCCGTCTCGAGGAATTCATAGTTGGTGTCCATTGTGTTAACTCGTTCTTGTTCCACGTTACCAAGAGATTCAACCTTATTAAGACAAAGGTTACTCGACGAAGTAATCCATCCCCACGTCCCCTATTGACCTGACCTTCTTATCTGATCCTCATCAAACAGATAACTTCCAGTCTGCGAATGTAGCTGTTGTCTTTGTATGATCGACGTGAGAACGAAAGCTGTAAATCTAGCCTCGATCGCCGTGCAATCGCCCGAAGTCATCATCAGGCTGTTAATACTATTGAAATTTATTTAGAAATGCCGGCTATGGAAACGGAGCCAGTCCGTCTAAGGGCGCGGAGCAATAGTGCAGAGTCTTGGGAGGCAGTGAACGGATCTTCCAGAAGGAACGCCAGGCACACCTGGCAAACTGAGCAGGATGACTCCGAGAGTAAACGTAACAAGGCCAAAAGACAGGACAGCTACTTACAGGCTGTCAGGACTCAGCTCGGTTAGTTTTGAAGGATGCCCAATGAGTATCTTAATTATTAATTAATTAGCTGAAACGGTCAATAGTAATTGTCCTAATTGTTAGAATCTGCATCATTAGTATCCGAGAGCACGATTATCATCATTGTACTATGTAGTATCTCAAGCTTCTATCGCGTAGTGGATATTTTCGGTCTTTGCTTCCTGGTGCCAACGACGACCTATAGCTTGCTCTGTTCTTTTTCACTTCGATTGGTACCGGACAGAACGGGAGCCACAGTCTCTACGTCATCAGGAGGCGATAGACAAATCAACGGAAGATGAACCCAACGCACCTCTGTTTCCCACAACGTTATACGAGATCGAGGCTGACGTGGATTCGTCGTCTGCCATGGGTCCTATGCCCCACGTGAGAGTCACTCCTCCCAGTTGTGTTCCCTACACTCCTCCGTCTTCGCCTGTCTTTGATCCTGGATCCTCGACAAGTAGAGAAGCTCCATCGTCGCAGCATCATCGCTATGACTGCACGACACTACCCGGTGTGGAAACGCCTGAAGATAGTGATGAACTTCTAGGTTAGATTCTTGTAGACATTTTTTTTTCACGTTGCATGACTTCCGCCCTCCTGGCTATACTTCCTGACACTCGTTACGGCTTCTGTATCGCTTTGCTGTGTCTGTTGCTACCTGGTGCTTTATGTATCTGTCCGCTGCATCTTCTAACCAGTCTGAGGTGGACCAGTGCGCTTGTGTGTCGCCATGTGTGCTAACGCCAGCCGTCTTCGCTTCTTACAGCTCCTGCGAGTTCCTCGGCCAGCAACGGCGTCGTCCTGAGACGTCAGAAGAATCCACAGATCAGTGAGTATAATCGCCCAGCAAGTGACTCCCCGCGTCATCAGCATTGCTACCAGAAACCTATTCGATATTAGCTTACTTAGTTGGTTTTCTTTTCTTCCATCATTCAATCACGTTCACAGTTTTGATATCCTTGATCTAATCCTTTCAGGCGACGAGGATCGTGCCACTAGGAGGGTATCCTACCTTAAGGCCACTTGGGGCGAGCGCATGCACGTGGACAGTGACCTTGAACTGAGCGACACGGAACCGGTACACGCCTTAAGAAGGTGAGACACATCCTCAAGGATATTGATCGGCTCAGGATTAAATCCTAGCCGCCGGATTGGTTACCTCAGGGTGACGGAATGGATCACTCATACTCATACGGTCTCATGCATTGACTTAAGAAGGAATTAACTGTTGTATAAAAAAAGAAAATAAGAAAAAGGTAAAGTTCAGGGATTGGCAATGGCCATGATTGCAGTGCACATAGACGCTGGCGTCCTCCGCTATTTCCAAGTGACATAACTCCTCTGCGACGCATCTTCGAGGACGTCACTCAGGCGACGTCGCTTCATCGGCATTCTCATCGGTGAGATTCGAGAGACACGTTTGCATCGGACGACGTGTCGATTTCGAGAGTGTTTACCTTGTTGATATTGTTTGTCGCTGACACGTAGTTCCCTACGATGCCTAACGAAGAGTGCAGCTGTTGTTTCGTTTCTGTGTTCAGGTTGCGCGTGTCCTCGAGAGCCAAAGAAAAATATAATAGACCGGATGTTCCCAAGGTTGGCTCCCGATATGTCCTGTCATCGTTCATCTCATTTCTGAATTACCCACGACTCTCCTCAAACTCAATAATCTTCCTGTTAATCGTATTACATCTGTTGCCTCCTGATAGACCGAACTCGCTTCTATCCATCTAATATTTTGTACGTGTACGTTGTTCGTTTATTGGTTCATCCAGAATCCATCCTCTGATGGATATCCGGATGTTAATTGTGTACACCCTGTATACACGTACACTACCTTATCAACGTGTACGAGTCGCTACTTATAAATATCCTCACGTACGAATCTAACATTACCTTCCGAGCAGCTTGTTAAAGTGCGTGTTCGACTGACACCAGTGTTAGAGACTATGGCGCGTCCTCCCAAGGATGCATCCTGAGGAGAGATCAGCGTTCAGGAGTTTCTTCAAGGTTCTCTTCATAAAATAATACTTTTCGTCCGTCTTACAGTAACAGCATCGCCGGAACTCATGGTTTACCCTGCAGCAGTGGTAACGGAAGTGACGTCGTGACGTCTAAGGATGCCGAACCCGTCGAGCGAGAAGGATCTCTTCACGTAAAGTTCACGGTTCTCGATGGCAAGGTCAGTTGCTTATATCCGGAGGCCAGAGTCAGTATAAAAATTTTTGTCTTCCATTAACCGTGACATTTATCTTTTTCTTTTTATTATATTTTCTTCAGCGTTCCACCGATCGTTCATGGAAACAAGTATGGGGCGTTCTTCGGGGTCCGATTCTTCACTTCTACAAGGATCGTCACAGCCAAGTGAGTCCGGTCGCTGAGCCGTAATACGAAATACCGGATGCCTTTCACGCTTTCAAAAGGTAGCAGGCAGCGCGATGCTACGTCGTCCGGCCCATGCGAAAGTCTTTCGACGGAAACTGTCGGAGCGGCGTTATCGTCAGGATCGCCAGGCTGTTCGGTTCCGTTGATTCTTGCGCGAGTCCTAGACGCGCGCTCGCGTTCCTCCGCGTTCCCCAGTCGCTATGCAAATATATCGATGGTTGACATACGATCACGCACAGTCCAATAGCTATTTGTATTAGGTGGTACTAGGTCGCGTTGCTTGCTACCGGATCGAGTCGCAATCGTATCGCAATATCCTCTGGGGAATGTCGCCGCCCATACCGAATCGCGGCACGTGCCGCGAGCGTAAGAGAATCCGTCGACCTAATGTAGAGAACCCTTTGAAAATTATAAACGGGAAAGTCGATGTTCGTATCGACTTTCACCAAGATACGAGAACCGTTAGGCTACGTCTTGGTAAGGAGAGAGAGAGAGGAGGGGAGGAGGGTACGTTAGAAATGAAAATTTTGAAAAATTTCTCTTAAATTGTTTACTTCGAAATTTTTCAAATTACTCGTTAAGAATCTTTCGCGTGATCAACGACGCGCAGAATTTCGTGTTAATTTTACGAGCATACGATTCTTCGCTCGTTTAACGAGTATTCGTACGAAAGATGGATGCCAGATAAGGTTTTCATTTTCTTAGCCATAATGGCCACGCGGTCAACGAAGCGAGAAGAGACTTTCGCGAATTCGAAAATGAGGAACGACGGAGGCGCGAGAGCTCGCGATTTTTTCTGGCCTTCGGGACGACGTGAAATATCGTCGCAATACGTAATTATCGCCGGAAGACGGAAGCGTCGGTGGTATCGCGACGCCGCTGCTGCGACCGCAGGCGACAGTGGCTATGGCGACTCGACGCGGTGGTAACGTGTTTATTTTATTCAGTTTGCAAACTTGACTGTAACTGTTAGTGAACTTTTTTCTTTTTTTTTTTTTTCTTTAATATCTTCGCTGCGACCGACGTCCTCGCTCTCCGTGTGAAACGTCTAGTTGTGCGCTCAGGTTGGACTTCCAAATAGAGTTAGTTAGAGAGTTCAACGGCATCGGTCTTAGCCCCTACGGTCGTCGCGACGCTTCCTTCCCCTCTTTGATTTTGCCTCGGTCGATGCTCCTGCGCCACTGAAATGTCTACGTGATCGCGAGTCGATCGGCTGGCCATCGTAAGTCGACTAGTGACTAGTGCGTGACTGGTGCGTATACCAAGTGCCGTCGGTGTCATATTTTGTAGCGAAGAAGTTTTTTGAAATATTAGGGAAAAAAAACAGAGAAGGGAAGAAGAAATGCTGGGATCCAATAATAGCAATTCGCACTCGTGCATACCGTTGCATTTCGGTAGCCACGGTCTCTTTGGCAGAAGACTTCGAAGGTGGAGCTCGACTGGTTCCTGGGTAAAGAAGATTTTTTTTTCATTTTTTGACCTTCCCGCTGTCGCGTCCTCGTGCACGCGTGCACGCCGTCCTTTCCTCGATTCACGAGTTAATTTAGGGTGAGGCAAACAAACGTTACGCAATCAGCCAGGGAGTTTCGTTAAAAATAATCTGGTCAGTTTAGACGGAGCAGCAACTAGTGTCGGATCTTTCGCTACTTCTGGTTCGACTTGGCGACATTTTCTTGAATTCTAAAGGAAAAGAAAGAGACTTAAGTGCCGAAGATCAGGCTGAATTATTGTTAAATCGTTGCAGAGTCCGTCGACGACGAGCGACGGCGAAGCCGGTCAGAACGTAGACGTGAGGTGTTCCTTGGTCGACATTGCTGATGATTATACCAAGCGGAAACACGTGCTACGCGTGGCGAACCCCACGGCGGAAGTTCTTCTACAGGCTGAGGACGCCGCCTCGATGGCCCTTTGGTTGAGAGCACTTCACAAGCATGCAGCGGCAGAGAAGCCTACGGTAAGCTGAAGTTTACTTTTCTTTCTAGAAGGAAACTTCGGGGCATTTTTTTTTTTACAAAATTTAGGGGTACTCGACTGTACTTCGCAATTGGATGTACTTCTTTGTGCTTTTGTCTTCCTTGTTTGGTTCTTTGTTCGCGTTTATATATACATACAGGTATCAGCACTCTCTCCTTTGCGGTTAGCTTTCCCCAGTAGTGCGATAGGCATATACGTATAAGAGTGTATGGTATAGACATAAAATAGGCCTACCTATCAAAATGGTGCAATCCTGTGGAATAGGGTTGCCGACGGTGTCGGTATTCCGTTTGGAGTGAAAATGTATTACAGTCACGCTCGAGAAACTGTGGCTAATGGTATGGATGACGTTTTCTTTTTTCTTTTATTTCTTAGGACATCGAGGCGAGCACCAGCAAACAGCAGGCTGTTCCACAAACGCCGGGACCAACCAGTACGTTGAACGCTGCTGGTCAGCCTGCAAGTCAGAGATTGAGTCCCTTACCTAGTCACAAGGGTATCAGAAAATTGACTTCCTTTCGAAATCGTTCGCCCACTGGACAATCGCCGGCGAATAAGACACGTAAACCAAGTCAGACTGCGGAGCCGTTACCGTCGCCAAAAACTAAAACCTGGAAGGGCAGGGTGGCCAAACAATTTAGGAAGATGCATGGGCAGGCCGGATCACCCTCATCTCCGACGACACAGCTGCCACCGGAAGGTGCAACCTTCAAAATTCCTCTTGAAATGTGTCCACCGGTTAGTAATGTTATTCGAGCTTCATAGATTTAACACTCGAGACTAGTTTCAGTCGCTAATTGAAGACGTGTTAAATTTCTCTGTTTTTTTTTTGTTTTTTTGACTGGTTCAGTCCTCCTTCTCCGAGTACGTCCCCTTGATCGTCGAGATGTGCACCAGTATAGTCGAAGCCAGGGGTCTGGAGGTCATCGGGATCTACAGGGTGCCTGGAAATACTGCAGCCATTTCTCAACTTACCGAAAGCGTGAACAAGGGTTTTGAGAATATTAATTTACAGGTACGTTTTAAGGCTTAATCATCTTTAGCATTTGAAAATTAATGTTGAATTTTACTTTTCTTTCTTTTTGGATGCCTTCTAGGATCCGAGGTGGAGCGACGTCAACGTTATTTCCTCCCTTCTCAAATCCTTCTTCCGTCAGCTACCCGATTCGCTCCTGACAGCTGATCTGTATCCGATGTTCATCGATGCCGACAAGATAGAAGATCCTCAGCGCAGGATGGCAACGATTCGCAAACTCCTGAGGGACCTGCCCGAGCATCATTTTCAGACACTCAAGTATCTCATGTTCCACTTGAAGAGAGTCGTGGAGCACAGTGAGGTCAATAAAATGGAAGCTAAAAATTTGGCCATTGTCTTTGGGCCAACTCTGGTTCGCGCCAGTGGCTCGAGGGACAATATGGTTACAATGGTTACTGACATGTCTCATCAGTGCAGGATCGTTGAGAGTTTATTGAACAACGTGAGTTCAGCTTTAATTTCTTTGTTCGGATTTGTCCGAACCCGTCACGGGTTTCACTGTTTTTCCTTTTCTAATTACAACAGGTGGATTGGTTCTTCTCCGAGGAAGATTTGGACGACTTGAGTAGACTGAGCGTGAACCTGAGCTTACCGGCTGACGGTAACGAAGTCGAAGCCACGTCGCATACGAACCACAATCTTCTTCTGAATAATATACAAAAAGTCGAAGGTAGTTTTTCATCGTTAGTTTTCTCTAGTGTTTTGTATTTTGGTAGCGCGTTTGGTTTAGACGCACGCGAATCACTTGGAACGATACTTGTATCAGTTTGGCTGTCACATTCTTTGTATCCCACAACACGCAACACCTGGTGTGCTTGTTATTTTTATTTTTTTTTGTATCTATTTTTTTTGGCATCCGAAAATCCATCCACATCCAACAATCATTTGTAACATTGATCCTGACGATACGATCGTTCGGGTCACGAAGCTACCGTTTTTTTTATATTAATTTGCACTCCACCCTCATCTATTTTATTTATTTTATTTATCGTACATTTATTTTTTGCTTGCTTTTTATTTCGACAAAACAGGCATGCGTGATATGGTATCAGCTAGGGATATTGTATCCTCAATCATATCCGCAGCTAACAGAAAAATGCAGAGAAGACGTAAAGGTCACGACGAACCTGATAACGATGAAATCGATGAAGACAAGGTTCGTATAGATCGGATATAAATATTAATTAATTTCTCATGCTGAATTTCTTATTCAAAAACGAATCACATGAAATTCTCTCTCTTTAGTCAAAGTCAAAGCACAGCGATGCCGGAAGTATGGCAACGGCACGACAGAGCATGGCGCTGAACGAGCGTCAGTGCTCAGTCAGCGAGATAGTATTGATGCACGAGAGCAAGAGTCAACAATCGAATCAACAGACTTCCGGTAGTGGTGATCGATCGGATCGATCCGATTTATCGATCTCGTCAGCTGACAATTACGTCAGTCCATCAAATGGATCGTCAACTAGATCAAAGTACTCAACCAGTCAGTCCATCCAGTCCGTCGCGGTAGCACCGCCGTCATCCCCAGAGTCTTCAGCTCACTTGGGAAACGAGATGGGCTCCAGCAACCTGGACAGCATCTCCACGATCTCGAACATCTCCAGCGACACTAAGCAGAGCAACGACGAGGTAGCGATACGCAGCTACGCAGGACTCAGCGCCACCACCCAGGAGAGGATACGAAGGTTCGAGCAGGAGACCAAGGCGATGCTCCAGAGGGACCAGCATCGTCAGAGACGAGAGGCCGAGAAGAGGGAGGAGGAAAGGAAGAGGATAGACATGGAATGGCAATTGGCGAAACGGGAGATGGAGAACGATGACATTCTTGACAGCATCGCCGACACTACTGTCACCCCGAGCTTCTTCTCGGAGAGACTTTCCAATCTCAACGAGAGACTTGCCGACAGAAGATCCCACGAGCTTGCGCAGGACAGGCAAGCAAGATCAAGATCCACCACCCGGGTCGCTCCGATCTCAGTTGCCGGACAGAAAAAGCCCACAGCCCAGCAAAAGGCCCAGGCCAGTACGCAATTGAGTAACATACTCGGCGAGAAGATGAACAACGGTATCATCAAGAAATTCAAGACTGACAAGGAGGTACTTGTCCCTTATATTCTCGATTTAACATTTGCACAATTTAACTTCATAATTAAATCCATAATTCATTAAATCACAGCCCTCGTTGGAGTCTGCTTCCTTAAGCGGTGCTCGCTACGGCAGTCTCGACTCCCTGCACGAGGTCCACGTGCAACCTCACGCCTCGCCGTCGCCGTCGCATCAGCAACGAGGAGTCCCGGGTGACATATCGGACGATGGTCAGTAGTCAAATCTTAATATTATTTATTTTATGTTAGTCGCGTACACAGCCTCTACAAAATTTCTGCGGCAGCGTCGAAGAGGTCGTTCCGGATCTTCATCGAGAAAATTGAAAGAGCTCGAGTCCGGCAGAACCAATGAGATCATCGTAATTCTCTTGGAACCTCTTCGGCACTTCCGGTTCAGTCCACCTATTCACTTTATATTCAAATTGTCTCATCTTCCGTCTTATGCTCACTTTGTCCAACGATCGTAAAGCGTGCACGTCACGTATCGTCTACTGGATGCTGAGATTCTGAATGCAGAATTAATTTTTCCCGTGCACGTTTCACGGTCCAGCGATCGTTCATCTCGCGTATCGAGATAAATATTTTTTCTATTTGAAATATAAACAAGAAAAAAAAAAACGAAAAATAATCTTTCCCCATATCGCCCCAAAATATCGACTCTCGATAGATATCAATTAATCGCGCCTTCAGTCTGTCTGCCAATTTATTCTCTCTGTGTATTTTTCTCTATATATTCGCTTCTGATGATCGGTGAGTGTAGCCGGATCTTGTTTTCTACACTGGACTCAGAAGATTCTCACTATTAACAAAAAGCTTTCTAGGTACATTTCCTCTCTTCTTCACGTATTTTCTTATGCGTTTATTTAAAAGCGCAAATATATATATATACCATTATTTATATCGTAAATCTACTTTCTCGATTACTTGTTCGATTCTTTTTTTTTCTTTTTCTTTTCTTTTCTTTTGGTTGCCATGCCGTCGGCTGATGCTTATACGGTTCCACTGCGAGAATTATGCTTATTGTGTACCCCAGAGAGCATGGTGCATTTATCACCGAGTTATTTATTTGTTTAATAATTAAATAATTATTTCAGATATTTGTCCCCCCTACTTGCATGCTATACAACAAGCCTCTATACAGCTTCCTATGATATCGAGACTCTTAAAAAGTTCATTTATTCGCGGCTGGCACGCCGAGTAGAGCTCAGATCGATATTATAACGAGCTTGTCGGTTCTCTTTGTTATCTCGCTACATTATCTCTCTCTCTCTCTCTCTCTCTCTCTCTCTCTCTCTCTTGTCTCTACTCTCATCTGATCATTTAGTTGGCCGCACTTTCTCATAATGCGTATGCAAGACGTTCTAGAACAATGGAAGAGTGCAGGCGTGACTCGAATTTAATTTAATTTATGAAAAAAAAAAAAAAAATCTCATAACCTCATTGCACGTCACGGATGCGCGCGCACTCTTCTTCACGAGGAACCGGAAGGCAGAGGGCTAGTGCTAAGGACTAAGAAAGGGTACAAAGGTCAGAAAATGACGAGGGCTCGATTGGCGGAAGGTTCAATGTTAAGTATAAAGGGAGTCAAATAGAGAAAAAAAAAAAAAAAATAGAAAAAAAAAATGTCATCCACCCTGAGAGACGTTCCGAGATGCCTGCCAGCTGCCTGCTGGCAGAAACTATATAAGGAAGGGAAGACGAAGAGATAAGAAAAAAAAATGGCGCCTGTCACCATTTAAAAGCCTTTTTTTTATCACTGACGATGCGACAAAAACCCTTAACGCTTAGGCACACAGCAACTCCGGGTTTTTGGTGCTACATATCGTCCCATCTACACGGTGCTACAGGGGCCAGTGGCGCCTCCCCGAAGGCACCGACCCCATCCTCACCCCCAACCGCCACCGGCCCCTCTCGCTCAGGCACATCATCATCATCGTCATCAACGTCACAGCCCACAGAGTCAGGGCCCTCAGGATCAGGGGCCGTGGCGACGTCCAAGACTCTAAACAAATTCCTCAGAGGTAAATCGGGCCTTAAGATGTCCGAGAAAAGAGCTGACGGCTGGCTCGCCCGAATGGCTTTAAAATTTATACTCGTTACATATTTATGCGTTACCCTATATATATATTATATATATTATATATATTCTGTCCTGAGCTTTTTCTTCCTTTTCCTTCTTCCTACGCCTTCGTTGATATTCGTTAACTTTTTTTTTTATCGTCATCGCAAAACTTCAATTTAATCATCCATAACCCTCAAGGATCCCGTCTGCGCTGTATTCCTGTACAAAACGATAGTCCTTTACGTTTTACTCCTTGTCGCAGAGCTCGTCTCCGTCGAAAGCTTCTCCGAATGAAGATAATTGATTGATTAAAAAAATAATTGTCTCCTGCGTCACCAATATATCCCAGTGCTTTTTGTATTATTCCAGCAATTGACTCACCTCTCTGACTGTCATGCCGCACGCTGTACGCACTTTGCGCTGATTGTACACACTGAATACACACACGTACATGCCAGAACAGAATTACGTATCACGTTAAAGAAAGTCAGACGCCGAGGAATTCTTTAACGTTCGATCGTCATCGTTTTACTCGATTGTCATTGGCTGTTAAAACTTTTTAATTTTCGTCATATCTTATTATTGGCCCATTGCGCAACTGTCATATTGCCAGCACTGGATGCCCGTCATCGTTCACTATCTTGTTGCTGTTGACAATGGTATTGCTGCTAGCAGTGACGTCACTCTTAATTTATCAGCATCCTCATATTCGTCATCGTCATCGTCCTCATCCAACTCTTCCTTACCGACGTTCCTGCGTTTATTATTTCAGGAATGCGTTTCTCTCGTTGGAATAATAAAACCTGTTGAAATAGCCGCAAACACAGCCGCTACGTACTTCTAGCGTTTGCCGTCGTCACGCGTTTTTTTTTATTGTTTAATCAATTTTCTTTTTCTTCTTTCTCCTTTTGACTAGTGTACCCGTTTCTTTCTTTTTTTTTTTGCGCTCGACAATAACAAACGTTACGATGCTTTGAGTGTTTCACGTTGTCACGCGCTTGACAGCTCCGACAGTCTCATTTGACAGGTTCATCTTTGTGATTACAGGTAGCGATCTCCTTACCAGCCTCACGTCGACCTTTGACCGCAAATGGAAGTCACTTGTTAATCCAAACAGTCAGCTGACGTCGTCCAGTGAATCTGCGACGCCGAGCGTACCTGATGCTAAGACTGATCATGATGAGACTCTGCTGGTTACTGTCGATGATCAGCCTGAACCTCGACATTTTGCTGATCTTTATAGAGATCCAAGTCTTCATAGATCAGCTGTCGATACCAATCGTGCTGTTCCACGTTTAAAAAATGTAAGATTATCTTTTGTGTATTTTATTTTGAGTTTTTTTTTTTCTTTGTCTATTGGGTACTCTTTGTTTACCCTTGTTTTGCGCTTGCAGAACGCACCGGAGAAGGATACGGATTCTACTGTCGTCGAAGGGACTGTCGCTGGTCTCAAAACAGACAGGATCAGGACGGTTACGGTGTCCTCGTCCTCGACGCCGGATAACGACAGGAACGTTATCAGACAGAAGGAGGCGAAGAGTGCCGGAAGTGCGACTACGTCGTTTTCAGGAACTGGCGCCGATCGCAGCGCCTTTCTAGACGCCACTGAAAAGGACGAGAGCGACGGAGCTAAACGCTTTGAATCTTTGGAGAAAGAGCAGGAGGACGGTGCCACTGTGGTTTCCTGCGTCTCGACTCGACTCGACGCGGAGTCACGAGAGGAACAGCGCGCTGGGGACGATGGTAAAAATAGTCCTGAGGTCGAGTCCACCTCGTACACTAATAAGCTTGAGAAATTCGAGAGTCTCAGTCAGGGTAATCCGGAGTCCCGGTCGCGTCTCAAGAGATCCGAGTCCCTGAACAAGAGAACCGAGAGCGCCGCCTCGAAGCTGAAGAGATCGGAGAGCTTAAACAAGCACTCGGACAGGTTAGCTTCTCCCACCAATGGGAAGCTGAAGAGATCGGAAAGCCTTAACAAACATTCGGAGAGATCGGAGTCACCGAACAGCAAGCTCAAGCGATCCGAGTCTCTAACCAAGACGGAGAAGACCGAGTGCAACATCAGCAAGAGGCGTCAGTCGGTCAGGAAGGAGAGTGCTACCAAGCTGAAGAGGAAGAACGGGATGCCGGAAAGATCAATTAAGAGGAGACACACTGTCGGAGGGACCAAAGATTTTGACAAGGTTCACTGGCTCGACAATAAGCTCCAGGCGGAGGCTGCAGAGCGGGTCATTAAGAGTGACAACAAGCCGAAGAAGAGCCAGCTGAGGACCAGCTCGCCGGATTTGAGCAGCAATAGAGTCAACGTTGCCGATACCAGCTTCCTGATCGAGGTCAGCTTTCGCGGACCCAGTAACGTCGTCTTCAACGTGACCAATGCTCGACCTCAATCCCTACCCGATGACAACCTCGCCTCTAAGGTCTTCAAGGTCCCACTGGAGAGTCACGTCTAGACCTACTGCAGAGAGTCATCTTACTTCTCTCTGTTGGGTCACTAAAGACCCAGACTGCTCGATGATGACTATGCCGATGACCAGGATCAGGATGGGAAGTTCCTCTACCATCCTTTCGCTAACATAATCAAACTTATCTCTACGAATTGAATCATATCAAATTGAATATCGAAAATTCATAGTCCGTTTCGGCTATCTTCGAGCACTGCATTTCATTGCTTCTTCTTTCCTCGTCTTCATTCACGACCAATGCATCCGTTCTCTTTGTTCGCGATAAGAGAACAGAGTGCGATAGGCTAGGGAAACGGCGCGATAGGGATTCAATTGCCTCTGTAACGCATTGAACGAAGCTCAAGGCGCCATTTTCGTGGATGCGACAGAATGGAGAAGAGCATCGGTGAAAATAATGAATGGGAATAGGGAAAGCGAAAGGAAGAACAAATATAACGTGAAGAAAACACGAAAGAAGGAATTTGGACTGAAGGCAGATAGGAATACAATATACCATCACGGGTATATCTATAACGTGTCAATTATATACACATCATACTTGTGAATTGTGATCGTGCAATTTTTTTTGTACATAATACGATAAAGTTTTCAAGTATACGGGGTCAGTGGGCGGCGTTAGTTTTTTAACGTGACGATCCGTCTGACTTTGAATTTATATTTTAATAATAATTTTACACGCCTCGATCGGATTGCCCGGAGGCTCTGCGCGATCTTCTCCTTAACGAGTATTTTAAATTTACTAGGCATACAAATGTGGCTGTCCTAATAGCCATTGGATCGTTTGCCGAATTGTAAATACATAATATAGATATAAATATATATATATTTACATAGGTATATATGCATGGAATTTCGAAAAGTCGATTAATTCAATTGATAAAAGACACATTGGAGCGAGTGGGGAAAAAAAAAGAGAGCATAAGGATACACTGTGTTAACGTAAGAAAGATCAAGGTTGACGGAAAGAGAGAGAAAGACGTTAGACCCCCTTTTTTTTCTTTGCTAATTTTGAAATTAGACAATTTTTTTTATCCACGATGTGATAAAATTTCGTGGCCTCGTGTCCGACTCTCTCTCTCTCTCTCTCTCTCTCTCTCTCTCTTAATTATTTCCTTATCTGTCGTTCGCCTATTTATCTTTCCGCATAGTTTCTACGAGCATAGTTTTTATTTTATTTTATTTTATTTTTTTTTCTTTGCCCATGGAAGCTCCATTATTGTTTTAATGTCCGCACGAGGCTGCTGCTACGATAGCTTAGGGTTTAGGGAAAAGATTTCTTAAGTTTAGATTCGTTATTGATATAAAAAGAACAGGAGCGCGTTATAGGGCAAGGAAAATTGTATTTTACATCCTTGAGGATATAATTCGTAATCTCTTGTCTTGGCTCCTCGAAGAATTAATTACGAGGAGCAGTTGATATCCGAGGACGAAAGAAGAATTATCGATTAGACACGTTGAAGATGATTTTTTCGATTTTAAGCGTCACGGAGAGTACGAAACGCCCGATCATTTATTATCGTTGTGATAAAAAAAATGATTAAAAGTCTGTCACTAAAGAAATTTCTATTACTAGCGTTTAAACGGGAGACGAACAATATTATTATATCTATCGAAGTTGTTTCCTACGTATAAGATTATTGTAAATACGAAGCGACGCACTTGGCCCTTTCTTTTTTTTGTTTTTGTTTTTTTTTTTGTTCACCGGAGAAATCGTAAGTTCGCAATTGTTTCGGGTTATTAAAACCAATGAAAATTGTAGCGGCTTTTTCTTGCTACTCAAAAAAAATGCCTACGCGTTGGGACATTCGTCCGCCTTTTTCCTCGTAACAGAGAATTCGACCGTCTTGCCAAAATTATCTGCGACGAATTTTCTTGGGGAATTGGATTATCTTGCGCGGACGTTTAAACGTCCGTAAAGGTTCACATGTAACTAACTTTACGCTTGTAAATATGAAAATATTTGAAATTCCGATTGTAACGATAATATTATTATTTATTTCCAGAATAATATTCATTGTGATTGTATTATTTATTGATCGCAGCTTAAGTCTGTCGTTTGAAAGAATTCTGTACTGTTGGATGGAAGAAATATTGAATTTGTAAATAAATATATTCCTATGAGAATTTTATTGTCTGTAGAATCGCGTTCCTCTCAGGAGTCTGATACTTGTGTTATTTAAGTGAAAGATGGTGGTCGACGAAAAAAAAAATGAAGTCAGTAACTGGATGGTGAACGAATGAGGGATGAAATAGGGTGAAGACTCTGAAAATAATGGTCAGGGAAAATGGTGCATAGCTGAAAAGGGTTGTGAAGCATAAAGAAGGGGAAGGATGTGGTTAGGACGAAGGAGAGGGAGAGACTTTCGTTCTCTGGGATATTCGCAGAGAACAAAAGAATATCAAAAGTGTATATTTTCACGCACAGTGATGTATTTACACGACAAACTTATCTCCGAGACGACGACTGCGCATGCGCACGGCACCGCCGCGCCATCTGATCGGCAGTTTATGTTACTATTCTATGTTTCGCGAAGCAACGATGCGCTCTTCGTTCTCGGCTCATTTTCGAACACATCTGTAATGTTCCGGAGTCTGTCACATGTTCCCCATTGGGGATACAGCCATAAGGAAAGGAAGGAAGAAATATTATGGAGCATGAAGCATAACCAACTGAACTCTAACCATCTGACACTTGGCCCTCTATGAGGGCATAAAGCCACAAGGAACAAGAAGAAGAAGAAGAAGAAGAACTCTAACCATACTGGAATCTTAACGGCAATGGTGGGATCCGCGGAGAGAGAGATGGCAAGAATACACGTGAATGTAGCAGCCTGTCTGCAGCCACTACTTGTGTAGCAGCCACAATATTGAAGCTAGTAAACCGAGTTCTCGTACTTTATCTTACGTAAAATTGTAAGAAGCTGAATATTTTTTAATATATTCGATATATGTATACAAAGGGCTTTTCAACCAATCGCGCGGCTTTCTTGAGATATCGAGGATGCAATTGGGACTAACTTCACACTCCACAGATGCACGTACGACTTATGTTTCCAACGAAACCGCTTGCAAACAAATTTTTTAATTAGGCAATTCGTGACCAACAAAAAATTTGGCATCGATCGCACACAAAAAAAAAGTTATTTTTGTGAAAAATAAGTCTTTTGGGGCTAACTTCACATTCCAAATTTTATTTTACATTTTCAAACAAATGAGCAACCAACAAATTTTCTAATTGTTACAACAAAAAACCAACAATTTTTTAGCAAAAGAAAAATCTCAAAAAGTAAAAGTTACAGTGCTAACTTCACGTACGTCAGGAACGTACCAATCCCAAGTATTGCGTAAAAGTAGAAAGGTCTATGATTTGTCCATTCCTTTAGATCAGTATTAACTAACCGGTTTAAGACCGTCGTGTAAACGTAGTCAGTGTGAATTCGCCCATAATCGATGCCGTGAATTACTATTGATTGTACTATCTATTAGTATCCAATGGTTCATCAATTTCGACTTTGGAGTCCAGAGTGTGGCCAATATTTCGTTAAGCCTAATATTTTTTTCTGAGCTGTAAGATCGTGTTTTGTTTGTAATATAATATGTAAGTATAACTTTTACTTGGAAACTGTAATGCTTGAATGACATTGAGATATCAAAAGCTGTACATTTATGATTATGATAAAGCCGGCCATTAGTAGTGGCAAAATATTGATATTGGGCTATCTGGTGTAGCATTTCGAATACCAGCGTAATTCTTGTTAAAACAAATAACTACTCAGAGCATGACATGTACTTGTAATGCCATAATATTTTGTTCAATAATGTGCTGAGTGCTATTCAAGAATATCACCAACTTATTTCAGTTGAAAATTCGTTTACATCGGTGACACTCATAACACTTAATGCATACTTACAAGCAATATATAATTCCTCAGTACACATTCTCTAATTTTATCTTTTGCAGTTATTCGACTTTCACCTTAAATAAGTTTTCGAAAATTGTAAAATTGTAGTATGTAACCTCTCAACCCTTTATTTTGCTATTTTTATTTATTTTTTGGAATATATAATAATCGTACTATGCGCAATAATTTTATCATGACATAATTGAATCGAAACCAGCCATTGTTTGATCAAGAATTTTATCATTTTAAATGTTAACATCTGTCTTCTAAGCTTAGGAAATATTCAAATGCCAGCTAAATTTCCGAATACAACTCCTTGAAGTTAACTGTGGATTGTTGAATTTTTTTTTACAGAAAGCTCTTTGAGTAGAAGTATCTGCAGTTTACCCAAATAACTTTTTTTTGTTTATTCTTAATGCTGTTATGATTCTATGTGTCATTATAATGTTTATATAGTTTTTCCTATTTATAGGTCAAATAAACAATAAAGATGTCAGTTCATTATAAATTCAAATCAACTCTAGATTATGACACTGTATCATTTGATGGATTGCACATTTCTGTTGCTGATTTGAAAAAAGCTATTTTTCATCAGAAGCGCATTGGAAAAAATACTGACTTTGATTTGCAAATAACTAATGCACAGACCAAGGAAGGTAAGTGTTTAATATTACAATTAACTTATCTCATATAATTCTTCCTAATCTGTGTAATAATATGATGTAATTTATTTTAGATTATACAGATGATAATACATTGATTGCAAAAAATACTAGTCTTATCGTTGCTCGCGTACCATTAACAGTTCAGCAAAAGCGATCATGGGATCGTAATGAAGCACCGACTTTTGGTAACCCAAAAGATGAAGTTAATTTGGGACGAGCTGTTGATCTCACACGTCTTGATGGTTCAGAAGAGGATAAGATTCGTGCCATGATGACACAATCAACGCAGGATTATGATCCATCAAAGTATGTTAATTTCTTTTAATTGATGCGATACATAAAACAATCAATAACATATGTTTTGTATAGTTATATGAAAATTCGTGGTGCGAATCAGACTGGAGATGTGCCTCCAAACTATCGCTGCTATAAATGCCATCAACCTGGACACTGGATAAAAAATTGTCCTCTAGGTATAAATCAGGAACCAATTGAAATTAAAAAGAGCACTGGAATACCTAGAAGTTTTATGGTTCCTGTTGAGGGGCCTTTAGTGCCGGGTGCTATGATGACACCCACAGGTCATTATGCGGTCCCAGCTATAGATCAGTGAGTACTTAGAAAGAACAATGTTATAGTATCTCTAATTGTAATTACATTTTCACATATTTTTATGGCCGTTGTGAATCTTCCTTGTAAATGGAAATGCTTATATTTATATCAACTGTATGTTTTATATTCATAGTCAAGCTTACAAAGAGGGTAAGAAAGAGCGGCCACCATTTTCCCAAGATCCTGAACCAGTTGTTGAGAAGCCGGAAATACCGGAAGATTTATTGTGTAACATTTGCAAAGACCTTTTAACTGATGCTGTTATGATTCCTTGCTGTGGAAACTCTTTCTGTGATGAGTGTAAGTACTTTCTAATCTCTAACCAACTTTCTATTCGAAATTTTCATTACAAACTATGTACGTGCATGGTTTTTCTCTGAAATGTATTTTATTTTTCTGTTTCGCCATATGTCACTGTGATTTTATGGAAAATCATCTATGATTTGCTAGATTTG
>JARQSU010000011.1:192894-230895 GCA_030142265.1 Calameuta filiformis
CTTTAAAAAACTTTATGGAAATTAATATTGGTTACAAGGACAAGGTTATTAAGGACACGTGTTGTAATACAAATCATTTCACTACTGAGAATGAATACGTTTAACTTCTTTAAATTCATCATAAAAATGCAGCGCTCATTTGATTAGCATCTGGCGCAGCAGCTACCTTATCTTAATTGTGTCGTGATATAGAAAAGTTCAAATAACGTGATGCAAGCGTCATATAGTTTAAAATATATAACATCAACATCTTATGCTAGAACGTATGAAAGAATCGTTTAGTAATGTGGGAAAAATTCGTCCATATTCACACCGTACACTGTTAATGTTATGACAAAAATTCGTGTTTTTCACAGATCTATTTCCCCTCTATCGTTTAGTATTTTGTTAAAATCTTAAATGTTGTTTGAAAAGTTGAGTTTCAACAGAGAACATGATATTGGTATTCTTATGTAGCATAAAATTTATATTACAAAAAGTTGACAGAAAATAAATTTTGTTAGATCTTCAAGGTATCCTCCTAAGAATATTAAGCATTCGTGGTAAGATTTGGAAGGCACTCTTAAGTTGCAAAAGTTATGTATCGTTCATAGGTATCCGAACATTTCTGTTGGAGTCCGAAGAGCACGAATGTCCAGATTGTAATGAGAAAGACGTGTCACCTGAAACATTGATTCCAAACCGTTTCTTACGGAATGCTGTACTAAACTTCAAAAATGAGACTGGTTATGCAAAGAGGCAATCGTACAGATCTACCATTCAAAGAGCCAAGAATGTCCAACAGGAATCCTTGAGATGTGAACAACTTTCTACTGTTCCAATACCTCTTCAAACTAGCATCCCGCAAGGACAAAATATTACAAATACAAACAAAGAGTCGCAGCATGTTGTAGAACAGCAAACAGCAAATTTTGATAAGGCGACTCTGCATTTTAGTAGCACTCAGCAGTCAACCATTCAAAGCAGTAAGTCTTTGCAATTTCTTTGTAATTAATCGATTTATCATTTATTAAATTTACCCCATCGCTTCTAGAATTTACTCTACTACCTTAAACTATCTGCGATGGCTTTTGATTCCTGAAATCTTTGAACACGTTTGCAACATACGATATTCTTTGAAAAATGCGGTATAATATATTTTTCGTTCACGATCTATTCGAATTTTATAGAATAACTGAATGCAGATTACCACCTTATATTTTATATACATAGTTGACACTTCCATACATAACCTCAATTATTGAACTCTGTTACTGGCAGATAGAGAAATACAAAAATTAAAAGCATCTCATATTTTTAGCAGCTTAAATATAATTTTTGTGCGAATGAACTGCTAAAGAATAAGAACGCTTTACAGGTCACTCTGAATCAGCTTTAGACTTAGACATACAGAATAATCAACTTACAAAGGCACCAGCCGAAGAGGAGAATGAAGTACCATTACCTCCTGGGACAGAACCGTTATTACCGATCCCTGCCATTGGTAGTTCACCGGAAAAAGAGCGTGAATCAGATCAACGTGAGCCTAGCGATCTAATAGAATCCAATAAAGACGATTGCGATGACAGATACATGGAAGAGAGAAGACCCCGAGAACGTCGACGCAGCTTCAGCAGAGATAATCATCGCGATAGGTTAGATATTCATGTAAATTTGCCCAAATGCAATCATACATATCACCCATTCCCATATGTTCAGTGAACTTTACGTTGTACTGCCGTACAATTTCTATATTACCCTCTTTACTAACTATAATTAATTGTGTCTAATAAGGCAAACTTCAGCTGATAACATAGCGATATGCTATATGCGTTTAATAAACTATTGTCCGCGTAAAATTAAATTAACTATTATCATAATTGAGCATCGAAAGGCGCGAGTACAGTTACGAGTTAAGATACATAAATTTATTTAATTGTTCTCGTTGTTGCAGAAGTGCAGAAAGAGGTCGTAGAATCGAAAACTTACGAACTGTGAGTCGCAGACGATCCTTATCCCCTAGACATTCTTACCGTGCCGAATATCCCTCTCATGCGCCGATTTTACCGCATTTGTTGGATCAATCATCCTCAAAGACCTATCAAGGACCACCGCAGACTGAGAATCACTATGCCCCGAATATGCATTACGAATCTGGTATTCGTAGGTCAACGGAAGATCGACCGGGGACGCCAACGGTTAGTAAAAAAATTAAATGGAAAGCTAAAGAGTAAAGCAATATTGACACGTTAATTATTAAATTAATTTAGATTGATGAACCTCATCTTCACCGACCGCCTTCTACCACCGGGCAGCCGCCTTTACTACCTTTTCCACCAGGCGAAGATCGTGTTCCGCCACCAAATTACAATCAACCACCACCCAGCATGGCTCCGCACAATGCTCCGTTGTTACCAGATCCTTACATGGGTCATCGAATACCTATGTATCCTCATCAACAAGGCCCTCATTATGGTCCACCAAGATATGAAAGGCCACCTTATCAACACCAAGGTTACAGACCTACTCAGCCCCCGCGTACCTATAATGGCCCGCCGAGATCGCTCCGTGGAGTTCACCACTGTGAGTAATGCGTAAACTAATCCAAATATGTCGAGTGATATAAATTCACGTGTCACGAAAAGTTTTAAGTGTCTGCACGCCTTTATTATGAAAATTGTCACCCTTGCGTATCGCGTGAGTTTCGCAGTGTTCGGTGTCTTCGTTCTGATGTAGCCCGTATGGAAAAAAGAACGGTTAAGATATCAAAAATTTGTAAATCGCTATTGTCTCTCTAACAACGCCATCTGTAGCGTGAAAAAGTAGATGGACGTGCGAAAACGACGACGGACAGGAAATAAAATAATCTCGCTCGTCATCTCAGTGCGCCCTGTTCTCGTGCATCAGTCTCATTGATTTTTATGGCGATCAATTCAGAACCCTCGATTCCCATAGTGAATGTATCGATAACTTTTTCTCACAGATAGCCGTTCATATGATATTTGAGTCGAAACACAGGTGCAAGAGATGCTTCGAGTAAAGAGTCTCGGCAGGCCGTGACCTGTACGACGGGTTGC
This sequence comes from Calameuta filiformis, assembly GCA_030142265.1. Lineage (NCBI taxonomy): Eukaryota > Metazoa > Arthropoda > Insecta > Hymenoptera > Cephidae > Calameuta > Calameuta filiformis. The sequence goes on from JARQSU010000011.1 coordinate 195,951, forward strand.
CTGTACTAGGCGCGAGACTCGACCGAATATCTTGATAATTAGATAATTATGATCCTCGCAAGTTAAACAATCGCCATTCAAGGTCATTGTCATTTCGTGCTTTTGAAACTTTTACATTTATTTCGTTCCAGTGGGCTACAGAGGTCTTCAACCACCGCCGCCTGGGTTAGGAAGAAACATTCATAACGGAAATCCACCTGGGTACGTTAAAATAAATAAAACTTTTTTTTTTACATATTTAAATTAAATATTCTTAGTCATTGCGAGACTGTATTTATTTAGCAATTTTTAATAAAATTATTAATTATTTAATTCGTAATGTTTTCTCATCAGGATAATTGACGATCCACTGGAAGCGTTCGAGCGTATGCTTCGCGAAAAGGACGAACGTGATCGAAGACTTGGAAAGCATCGACGACGTACCAGGAGCCGTTCAAGATCTCGAAGTTACACTAGATCTAGATCGAGATCTTTCGGGCGTCGTTCTCCTTTGCCGTCGCGAATGAGCAGATCGAGGAGTCCACCGCCAAAACGACGTCTGCCGTCGAGAACGCCGCCGTTACTCCGACCCCGAAGCCGCACACCAAAAAGAAGATCGAGAAGCGGTAGCTTCTCGATAAGCAGGTGACGTGCAGCTAATCTATAATAATTAGCCACGATGGAATACAGCATTTAAGATTGCCTCGTGTAATCTTTTTTTTTTTTCGTGTTCTCGTAGAGGCGCAACCAATCTGCGAAATTACAGATGAATCGTTGAGCCAATTGGACTGGAATTTCGAGGAAATTTGAAATTTCTAATGTAGACCGGTGTATTGTAATACATGTAGATTGATCAGGGTTGTAAACAGCTCGTTCTATGATTTCATGATTTCTTTTTTTTAGCGATTCAGAGTTTAATTTGTTTTATCACAGGTTGAGGCAGCTTATGCCAAACCTACAGTGCGGCTGCTTCGGCAATTTTTAGCGATCTGATATTCGAAATTAAGACGCGCAATACTAACATGTACAAATGTATGTACATCCGCAAGCCAGGCGGGCGACAGCCAATTCTTATTTCACCGGGAAATGACGAGCCGGTATGAACTGGGAGTTGGGGTGGAACAGGCCCAGTTCCGCCAGAACGAGAGCTCTGACGGAACTCATAAGAAAATACGATAACTTAACCGATCTTATCGATTTTTGGGTACGCGTAAAATCGAGAAACGCAATCGTAGGTCCTGATCTTTGGGGTCGCGTAAAATCAGCAAACGCAACTGGATGCACGAACGGGAGCGAACGGTTACGGAAATGCACGACCGCTCAGGCTGCTAGGTTAAGGCGAAGAGGGTCGAAATAAGCGTCAGGCAAATAGTGCGAGATACAGAGAGAAACGGATCGAGAACGTAACGGGACGAATCGGACGTATAAAATCGAAATCCCTTCATCAATTAATAAATTGGAAATTCTCACCGGAGCTGGTGCAGCTGATCCGTGAAGGCCGAGAACCGTATCCAAAGGACACTCGGGTGGACACTGCACTAGGGCACAGAACTGCACTTCCGGAACACTTACAGGAAATCCATAGAATTTCCTGGTTATCGTGAGAACTGCACAAACGGCTACTTTCTATAACGTATCGAAACACAGCTAGAAAAACTATAAACAGACAGCACGGGAGCGCGAGCCGATTCGTGACACCTCGGTCGGTGTCCCGAGACAGACTGATTCGACGATAGCCAAATTCGAGAACTAATCATTCTGATTGGTCGAGATCCCTATAGCCGATAACTCTTCCTTTCCTTCGAGTCGTCCCTTTAAATCAAATCGAGAGCGTTCCTTAGCGAATGGGTACGTAACACTGGAGATCCTCCGCGGCCGCTTCCCCAGGGCATCGGGCGACAGCTGGGCACCGCATCCTCAATTCGGGTCAGAGGTTCCTCCCCTGCCCTTAACCTTATCAAAACCTTATCACCGCCCGCTCTACGGCCCTTTGCCCATCTTCAGCAGGGCGCCCGTATCTCAGCCGGGCTTCTACCGGTCCGTGGAGACGTCTCCGTCGGGTCCTCTAACTCCTCTACTCTGCCAGGGCAACTCGGCACGTGGAGACGATCTCCCCGCGACTGATTCGAGCACCTCGACCTCAACTAACCCATAACGAAATCTTCCGAGAGCATTGGCATAGCTATAAGGATCAACCCGAGAGCGTAGATTCTGAACAGGGTCATGACCCGAACGGAACCGGAAAGCGAGATCGTTATCTGTATCGGTAGCCGGAGTCGCCTTGTGACCGTGAATTGAAAAATCACGTCACAACGTGTATTAAAAAGAAAAACTTTTTTATCTAACTCAATCCAATTGATTCAGTGGTTCGTACAGAATTTTTTATCTTTGAGCTTCCCATGCGCACTCGCACTTTTTTACGTTGTCTACTGCACGAAACGTTGTTTTCGTGCGCTCATATTATATATGTCCGTTATTTTATAATTGAAAGCGTCGGATAGTTGCAAATCTAACTAACTTATTTACAACTGGAAGTTTTTTTTTTCAACCCAGATTGAGGGGATACAGTAAGGTCTAATCTTCCTTGTTAGAAATTTATACAAATGCACAAAAGTTACGGGCATCTGGTGCGCAGACAGACAGACACACATACGTGCATTCTTTCTTGCGTCAAATACTTTATTACGGGCTTATTGTTGAATTTTTTTTGCAGATCTAGATCTTATTCTCGCAGTCAGTCACCGAGAGGTTCCCTTTCTCGTGACAGGGAGAGAGACAGAGACAGGGATCGTGATCGTGATCGAGATCGAGATCGAGATCGTGACCGTGACCGTGACCGTGATCTACCGTCAAGGTATAGATCACCTGCCAGATCGCCATTGAGGTGAGCACTTCTCATAATTATATCAATAATTTTTTTTTAAATTTCAATAATTATATACTGCGCAAATCATTAAAAACTCTTTCACTATTTCAGTAAGTACAGATAAAAAAAATTGAAGCGCTACTCGAGATTCGTGCTTAAGAATAAAACATTGGATCACGCACGTGAGAATATTAATCGTTAACTAATCCACAGATTTCCGAGGGATCGGGATCGCGATCGAGATCGAGATCGTGGACGATCACGAGAACCGCGCGATACTTATGGCGGCTATTACGGCTCACCGGGACGGGATTATCAGTATCGCGAGCGCGATCCGGCGCCGCGAGAAAGATGTCCCCCAATGTCTCGATATCCGATGAGGAATCAAACTTCTCAACACAATATACCACCGCTGCTACCGCATCTTAGTGCTGGCGGTGGGCATCCTTCGTCGCAATCGCAAACGCACTCGCAATCGCAGTCGCAAGCGCAGCCTCAATCGCAGTCCCAGCCGCCGCCTCCTCTTATGTCGCTTGGACCGTCGCCACTGGACAGGAAAGACTATTATGATTCCTATAACAGGTATTTCAGCATCAATAGTTCACTAATATACGTACGTAATGATAATAAGCAAAAACACTTTCGGCAAGTTTCTCTCTATCGCATTTATGGCTAAACGAACAATATATGTATACGTATAATGCACGTACAATACCGGGTGATCTGAGTAAATATTAGCTACAGTAAATGACTTACTTGATTGCTACGCCTAGCTGGATCACTGGGTATATACATTTACACAGTATATATATGTGTGTGTGTGTGTTTATATATATATATATATATATCGGCGTTTGTAGATTTTATTAAACCCTCTTTAACCTTCTCTCACTACGTTAGCGCACGTTATTAACTTTAAGATTTTATTTAGGGAATTATTGATACATTTAATCGAACGTCTTTGTACGATTTACTGTCTAGTGTATCTTCGTAAGATTGTATGTATTTGTCCATTGCGACTTACGATACATTGTTACAATGGCCGTCGAGCTTATCGTTATGTTTGATTTAGTTATTATTATATAACTTTGTGTTATTTATTTGAAGACGAATGAGTTTACAGAAGTTTACGGTATGAAACAATTTTTTTTTTTTTATTACCCGTATGTCTCAAGACACGACTTGCACGTGAAAATTTGTTAAAATAATTGTTTCTAATGAATAATTAACTTGTTTTGTTTGCGACAGAGAGCTTAGGAGTATCGAGAATACTGCGCGATATTCGTTATAAATTTAAAAAAAGGTACCTAGACGCATTTATACGTATTCAAACTTCATTTTACTCGTTCAACCCTTTCTCGTTGCGGAGTATACTTTCTATTAGAATTATTTACGAATGTAATTTATGGTCACTTTATTTGTACGCAACGATGCTATTTTGTCGGCAATTATTTACAGCAATGTTTAAACAATTTAGAATGCGAACATTGGGAAACGCCATACGTCTCTGCTTTTTTGACTTTGGTTCAATGACGACATGTCGGTGGAAAATATTTTTCACAATGGTAGTATACTGTTTATTCGCGAAAAGAAGAAAACTACTCAAATACCATAAATGGTAACACTTTACATGCAGGCAACAAAATGTTCTTTTAACTTTTACACCGGAAAATTTCATTGCTCACATATACGCATATGTACGTATAAGCGTTGTAAAAGTAAAAACGCGAAATCTTCCGTCGCCCGCATATAAAATTTCATTAGATTCTTAAGCGATTAAACTTAAAGGCCGCGCGCGCGCGGGCATTCAAAAGTCGCGATTCTACTCCTCTTTCAAGTTCGGCTAAATATTCGTTAGCGAGAATCTCGATAAAAAAGAAATTTTTCATCCCCCTTGGGCGGCCTTAATGAAATTCGATTTTTTTTTTTTCAAAAAGATACGAAGATTTTGAGTGTGGCGTACGTGCAAATGGGTGGCAATACTAAGATTTTGGTAATTTATTAAACATCGGCCAACAACTGGGAGTCCATATCGTTCAAAGGATATTTCATAATTTACTATTTGGACAAATTTTTTTCACTGGTTTTTTCAATTTTCAAAACATATCTATCGTCCCGAATTGGCAATAATTGTTCATTTTCGAATTTGCCGATTGTCACTTTTGTTGAATCATATTTTATCCAATTAATATGCACAGGTGACGATTCGAAAAATATAAGTGGTAAGAAAATACGAATGGTATGAAAGACGCAAAGCGCAACATCACATTGTAAAACTCTTGCACGATCATAAATATATTAGTCATCTGTAGATGCGATATTTTTATATTTTTTTTTTTTTTTTAATAAATCCGCAAAATTTTCTGCTCCGCAAAACTTTGTAAATATAGTTAAAAAAAAATTTCAACGATAGCTTACAAATAAGATTCAACACTGACCGCATACATGAATAATTTTATATAACGCTACCATATTTTTCTCGCTTTTCTAAGCAGCGAGTAAAATAGTTCTTTTAGTCCCCTCATCGGACTTCTAGAGCTTAAAGGTGAAAGTTACTTTTTTTTTGTCACCGACGATAAAAAAAAAATCGCAAATCTCATTTTCAAGTGAAATTGCGCGAGATCCAGGCAAAACAGTCGACATAGTATTGTTTGTCAAAGAAAAGTATATAAACAATTAAAAAATTAGAATCTCGTAATTTATTTTAATAATCATTTAAGGCCACCGCAATCTGACCTTTGACCCTGCCGAGGGATCGCATCCCCGCGCTCCAATAGAAAACATATTTCGCCTACGACAGAGCTTCCGCGTACTTAAAAACTTCCCAACAGAGAAACTCGAAAAACATGGTATGTTATATAAAGTACCGCGCGCGGCTCGGGCGTACGATTTTTAAGAACAAATTTCATTTTACCCCTTTGGTACAGAATGTACTGATTGTGATATTATTTATGAGGCAATATTATTCCTAGGGAAATTTACTACCTCTGTTAACGCGTTCGCGCCGATCGGAAAGTAACAAAAAAAAAGGTCCGGCAGGAAACGCGTTAAAAATACTTTTACGAATAAGCTAAGGATACGGTAATTTGAACGTGACGCAATACGTGAGATATTCGTGTGTATCAGGTAAGTCCAAAAGTTCGTGGGCATTTTTGGAAAATTTAGCGAACACACGCGTGCCATTAATGCGCACGAAGTTATCGACCGAGCTGATAGATGCAAAGGGATTTTTTTTTTTCGTGTACTCTGAAATTATTAACGGAAAAGAAGTAATTTATGTCAGACGCTTATGGGACCAAAGAGAATTTATGTATTTGATATGTTTGTTATACCGAGTGCAGCAAAACATCTGCTATCGTTAATTATAGTTATGTTATTAATTAGGTATAACTTGATTATTTCTTTTGTTTGTTACTCGATGTCAATACGCATGATAAGGGAACAGCTGATTATGAAATATGAATTGTTAAATATTGATAATTGTTACAGTTGCCCAATCGCTCATTGTCTTCGTTAATTTGAATGCAAAGCGGACAGTGAATCGCGTTAATCAAACTTCACTTGTTTCATAGTATTGACTCTGAGTGATATTTGTAGACTTAACTTAAGCCTTACTCGAATCTTTATAAAAATTAAAAATAGTGTTTTTCGATTCGTCATTTTTCTATTAAATCCTTATCATTTTTTTTAAGCGATAACAATGTAGTCACTCAAACATTTCGTAAAATATTGTCAAACGTCAGTGATATTATTTTATTTTCGAAATCTCATTTGCATTTTCATTATAATTAACAATAATTGTATTAACGGTAACAATAATTTACAACAAAAAGTTTGTACGCGCAAGCGTAAATGTTTATCGCTCGTATCTTTCTTGTCTCTTCATTTAATCGGATGCCAAATTTTCGAGACGAAAAAAAAAAATAACAGATTTCTAGAGCCACGAAGGAAAAATACAGATAAATGAATTTGCCATAAATTATACGTATGCTGATGTCAAAAATTTTCATCTTATTCTTCACGTATATCATGTAACGAATACGAATTATACGTCTACTTCGTACCGTGCAGTTTTCTTCTCAAATAGATATTTTTTTTATTATGAATCTTTCGTCGAAGCATGTAAAAGGAAGTTCATAAGATTTCGATATCAGGCAACACGAACACGAATATATCTGTGAACCTTAAAATATTTGATACTGTTTCTTTTTCTTGATTTTAAAGACGCCGAATTTGAGAAATCTCTTCGGCGTATGTGTGTATGGGATACCAACCGCAAAAGGGTTAAGCATGTTGCACATAAGATGTGATTTTCGAACGATAGAAACGATACTGCCGTATTGTACGTTTATAGGCTAAAGTAATGCAATATATAAAATATAATTTTACAATGCGAAATGTCATTAATTAAGTGGCGCAATAAAAATTTGTTGATGATTCATTGAAATTACAACGATCTTCGTACGTCTCTTGCTTTACAATTAGTATTGAATTTTAAACACGCATATCTAAACTCTGCATATATGCAGAGTACGTGCGTATTGTCAGTTTCAAATAAAATAATGCAAAGTTTGTATTTTGCAACGAATAATTTCAATGAATTTAATCGGCATTCGAATGTCAGTAGATATTTAAGTTTGAAGTTTGAGAGGCGAAACGTGAGAGAGTAGAGCGCATTGTTTGTTTCTATGATGTTTCAAAAATATGTACTTTTATTGTCTGGAACGATAGTTCTGTTAATGGAATTTTCGAAACATCATATACAGGTATATTAATTCATTAGTAAAACTGTTACTTAAGACGAATTCGAAATGATCCTCTTTAATTTTCACTTACTTAATTACGTCTGAACAATGTATTTTGTCACCATGTCAACGTTATTATAATAATAAAGAATGCTGTATTGTACCAACAACAAAAAAGAAAAGAAAAGAAAAAAAAAGACAAACAGTGACTGAGGAAGAACGAAGCTCGCAAAATGTTTGGATCTACTGAGCATAGCCAGGAAGACGACGAAAAGGTTCTGCAACTTCATAAGCGACCCAATGCACGAATCGACACGGTTATTGATTCAGGTGAATTCAGGACCAAATCAACATTTCTAACACAGAGCAACAGAAATATTCCCTATTATTGATTGGGATTTATTCGGTATGGGCAGAATTTAGGAGTCACGTGTAAGTTTTATTCTCGACGATAATTTATTTGATTAATTGTCATAGCGAGTGGGATGATACCGTTGCTATTGCTATTGCCACTTCTGCCAATGGACAAAAATAAAATTCTATATCTTGTTGAGGAACGAATCTCACGTTCGGATCAATTTGTTGAAGACGAATGAGCCTGAGATCGGAGCAAGCAGTAAGCGTTGAATGCGAAATTTATATATTTTCATTAAATTTATTTAAATATTGGGTATCTGATGCATTCCATATAATTGGCAGTTATAAATGTTGATTTTAATAAATCCATATTATTAATAATGAGTTTCAGTGAACTTGACTGGACAACGCCATTTTAGAAGTCAACGTTACTAATTCACTGTTTTAATTTACCCGAAGCTTTATGCTTCACGTTTTCGGTACGGAAGATCTTATTGCACTGAATATAAATTACCTGCGGGTGCGAAATTTTGTTGATTTACAGTGTTTTACAGTACGTTTTTATACTGCTTATCTGTAATATTATATACTTAATATTTAACCTTATGAAAAAAAAAGTGAATTTATTATTTTACAAAGATTTACTGTCTGACACGTAGTTAACTAGAATTGACTTTTGGCCGTTCGTGTGCAGAATAATAAACAGTAAGCATTTATATAAAGTTTTTGATGCACTTTGGGCTGTACACAAAATTGGCAAATCCCCCAGAACTCTCGAAGATCTCAAGTGATAAAGTCGAGAATATTAGTAAAAGATGATTCTCTTTTGAAAATAAGGATTGGACAGATCGCGAATTTAACTCGTATATTTAATTTTTTTTAAAAACAAAGTCCAAGCGAATTAAAAATTGATGCTGTCTCGTCGTGTAATTGCTTCTGAAACTTTTTGTCGACAGGTACCCTGGACCATCTTCGCAAAGATTCTGCAGTCCTCTGCGCGATATTCCAATCAAGCGATTCGACGACGTCGCCCCACCAGGTACCGAAGGATATTATGACGTACCGCCGCCCGGTGTTGATCATGAAAGATCCATGCGAGAGGATCGCGATAGATCGAGACTTCTGAGGGAGCACGAAGATCGGGACCATGGATTAAATAAAGATCCAGATCTTGACGATCGAGATCGATTACCTTCGAGAGACGACAGGTAGATCATTATTTATGTTATTAATAGATTTTTTAAGAATGAGCATCTGATGATTTTTTATTTCGCAAAGTATTATTCTTTAGTAAGATTCTCTTTTGGGTTGACATTTTTATCGCTTCGTCAAAAAATTGTTAATTAATTTATTTGTACTATTTTTCATTCGCAAACTTATTCATTAATATTTTTTAATTATTGATTACAGATGTCGCGAACGCGACGACCGAATTAGGGAGAGAGACGATCGGGATCGGCGTGTAGCTGCTGACCGAGAGAGAGATGATCGTGAGAGAGGCCTCGGAGCAGGAAACTTATTGAGAGATCGTGAAGAGAGGATCAGAGAGAAAGATGATCGAGAACGGAAGGATAAAGATAAGGAACGCGATGATAAGCACGTAACGCGAGACCGACGGGACGAGGAGCGTTCAGTGGAAAAGAGAGATTATGAGAAGGATCGGTAAGGATTATCTTGAACCGCAAGTCATTTATTTCGATAATTTTTCTCAGGCTTGGAAATGCAAAGACTATTGTAGAGTTTCTGTTTATAAAAATCATAAATCAAGCCAATTGCAAAATTGTCTAAATTAAATATTATATTTGACCAATTTTATAAAATATAATTAATTAGAAATCTTGTTTCCTGATGTTTGGGACCGACTCGTCTTGTAGGATTAATGCGAGGAAGCGACTTGAAAGTAAAAAAAAAACATTATTGTCGATGCTAATGATATGAAAAAATTGAGAGTAATCTTTGCTTGAAATTATGAAGTTATATATAATTTTAGGTTTAAATATTTATTGTCATTTTTTTTATTAGCTACCGAGATGAGAGAGAGCGCTACAGATTGGAAGAGAAGGCACTACGAGCACGAGAGAGAGAAAGGAGGGATAGGGATCGCGATCGGGATAGAGAACGCGAGCGCGAACGTGATCGGGATCGAGATCGGGATCGGGATCGAGATCGAGATCGAGATCGAGATTACGAGCAGACAGAGAAGGATCGTCACGAGCGTTACGATAGTCATTCTATCGATCGTAAAAGATCCCGAAAAAGCACAAGTCCATTTCGACCAAAATCGCGTGGAGAGCTCAAGGATCAGTCTCCTGATAAGACGAAGAAACGCGACAAAGATCACGAGGAGAAGGCGGACGAAAAGAAGAAAGATAAGAAGATAAAGGACAAGAAGAAGAAGAAGGACGGCGAGGAGAAAGAGAAGAAAAAGAAACGGAAGAAGGAGAAGCGTTCAGCGCAGAAGGAGGTCGCGAAGGATGAACCACTGAAGTTAAACGAGAACGAGAATTTGGCTGTGGAGGAAAAGATACAGGAGCAGGTGGAACGCGCAGCATCCCCAGAGAAACCGAGATATGTCAGAACTAATCAAGATCTAAGTAGTAAAACGATACACGAAGATCCTACCGCTATTTCTAGAGTATCCACTATTAACGAAGAGTTTAAAGATAAATCTCTGATCATGAATCCTGAACCACCGGAATATCATGGCGACTCGGTCGCTGATAAAGAATATATTGAATTAAAGCAACCTGATTTCGCGTCGAATCCACCTAATCCCAGTTTTAAGCCAATTCCAGAACTTAAAACTGATAATAGACCGAAGCTCGATTCACTGTACAGTGGACTGGAGGATGCTGAACTTAACGCTATCATTCCCGCTAATTATTCGTTGTCCTCGGAAATCGAGGTCGAGGAACGCGAGCGAGTAGTTTTAGATGAGAAATCTCCGAAGAAAAACGAATTTCTCGCACCATTACCTGAACTCTCCAAGTGGGAAAGGGATGACAATATCGAAAAAGCGGACAGCATCTCGGAATCACCGACGGAGATAGAAGCAATAACGAATGACGATTCGAAATCTACGAAAGTCGTGACCTCGGAAGTGCTCAAGAGAGCAGAGAACGCTATCTTCCAAAAAGCAATAAACGCGATCAGGCCAATCGAGATCAAGAAGATCAGCGAAAGCCGGAAGATACTTTATCAGAATCCCGAGCCGAAAATTACTGAGGCCGAACTGAATAGAGATTCTAGAAAGAGCGTTAACGTCACAATAAACGTGGGCCGAAATGAAAGAAATGTCGAAATAACGGAACCAGCGAAGAAGGCGAAGTTGGATCGGTCGAAGTTTAAACCGGTACCGGAATCACATTCGCCGACAAGATTGTCGGCCAAGGAACGATTAGGCGACAAGGTGGAGGAAGACAAGGAACGGAAATTGAGTCCTGTGAAAGGATTTTTAGAGAGACGCGGTGATTCCAAAAACGAAAATCCACCGCGTATTCGTGAAAGAAGAATGTCACCGCTCATGGAGAGACGCGTGGACCCACCTGCAGTGGCAACGTCGGCCGGGAACGTAGACCGAAAGGTTTTCCTAGATGACAGAGGAAAGCGCGAGAGAACCGAAAGAAATGATAAAAATGACAGAAGTGACTCCCGACATAGGACTTTGAACCACGAGTCGAGAAACGAGAAGCACGATTCGCGAACTGATGGGAAATCCGTTTCAGAATTTCGATCAGGTAGAAATGATTCGAGAAATGATCGGGAGCGCGAGAAAAGAACCGGTAGGACGCCCCCGATCGTTAATCATAAGAGGGAAGAATCCTCGAAGACGAGGTCTTTGTCTCTCAAGAGAAATAAGGAAGAGGACGAGGATAAGAAGAAGGATAAAAAAAGCCGCGAGGAGAAGAAACGAAAGAAAGAGCACAGAAGTAGAAGCAAATCAAAAGATCGAAAGAAGCGGAAGGAAAAGAAACACAAGAAGGATAAGGAAAAGAGTCAGGAGAAGAAACAGAAGCAGCACAAAGATGGTGGAAGCGGCGTATTGTCGAAAGGTAAAATCGAAAATTTTGAAGAGAAAAAGTCTATCGGTTTTGATAATTCCGAAGTGTCTGCCAATCTTGTAACGGCAATGGCAGCTCCACCATCCATTTCCGAGGAAATTACGAAGAAGTTAAGAAAAAATCCACGACTCGTTTCAGATCGTAAACGCAGTGTTTTGGACGAAGCCAGCTTTGAGCCAGATTATTCCGCGTCTGAATCAGAATCCGAAAATGAAGACAGTAAAATGGCTATGTTACCGATCAAAAAATTGAAATTGGAGGAGCGTAATCCGGAAAAAGAAATAGATACAAAATCATTCAAAAAAAGAGTCAAATCGAGTACTACTGAAGATGACTCCAGCAGTTCAGACAGTTCATCCTCAAATTCAGACAGTTCTGACGAATCGCACAAGAAGAAGAAAAAGAAGCATAAGAAGCATAAAAAAAGAAAGTCCATGAAAAAAGAGAGCAGTTCTGACACTGAGAGTTATTCTGATTCATCGGATTCGAGTACGGAAGAGGAGAAACACAAGAAAAAAACAAAGAAATCTAAGAGTAAAAGCAAACAATCGAAGAAAAAGAAGAAGACTAAACACAAATGATGTTAATAGGCCGTTACAGAAATAATTCATGAAAGTGAAATTTTGATCCGACAGGCTCAATTTTAAAATGCTGTAATATAAGAGCCATGTTCTATTTCTAACAGTCTTTTCATCTTATGTTGTTCCTTATTACCTCTTTTTCGGCATATTTATCTCGTATTTTAAATTGTCGATTATTATATACTTGCACTACTATGCCTGATTGCCGAATTCACTTAAAGCTCATGTCTGACAGGCATTCAATTTGTGATAGATTATTTATTATTATAATATGCAACATCATAATAATTTTGCAAGTAACTTATGGAAACTTACGAAATGCTTCAAAACGTCTATTCTACATTGGGAGCATAAATTACTTCTCTAAAAGCGTATTTAAACTACTCAATGCAAAATCATTTTTGCAAACTTGAAATGTCCTATTCACATTTTTATTTTAATATTACACTAATCTGGTATATAATATTTTGAACGATGATGGATTTGCTGAAATTATTATAATTGATCATATCTTTAAATTATAATAATGGAGCAACATGTTCAACGAGTATTGAACACAATGTAGACTATATTGTATGTTCATGATGTAATTTGAATAACATGCATACTTACAAAATAAACAAGACGGAAAAATACTTTTGTGTCACTCTTCTGCATTTTATTATTTACCTATATATATATATTTATTGTTCCATTGACTTTGTTCAGTATCAAACAAAATATTTTCAATATGATACTTGTCTGTGTACAGTTCCAATTAGTATTCTAGTATCAATAAAAATATTAATTGACCAAACAACAAACACCTAATAGATATTACATGAAGGATGTTAAATAAAACTCGCTCCGAGCAAAGTGAACTTAGCATCGATAGAGCAATAAGTGACATATAAATTCCTCTGACGTGATAAAACTCTTATTAGATCATTATCAATTAAATTGAATCGATGTATGATTACAGCAATTATACAAAACTTAGGAAGCTAATAAGAATTGGATACAATGAACATGGAATAAAGTAATGAAACATATTTTGTATTTGTGTACAAAACGTATGTTTGTAAATACATACAAATATATTTATGCATTTTTCGCATCCTTATAAGTCTCCAACAACTGAAGAAGCAACGGCAAGTCCTTTGATTTCTCATATTCCTTAATGCCCAAACTTTGCATAAGAAAATCTTGATCGAATGGCTGCTTACTTAGCTCACACTCTGAAAAATAAAACATATAGCAAACACGAATATATTCCATTAGGTTTCAATGTACTTCAGAATTGCAAATAACACCTGTGGTAAGTACACTACACGTATACTTATATCCAATCCAGTTGAAATATTCTCGTATGAGTTCATTTAAAAGGAGAATATTATGAGGCTGACATGGTCGTTTTGATATATTGATGCGATTCGAGACATCAAGTAGTTTCATGACTTCTGTGCGCATTTCTGCCCTTATACGGCCAAGGTTCCCATTAGTCTCCAAAGAATCTCGTACGGCTGCAAATCATAGACTTAAATTTTCGCCTGATATAATGTATTTTACGTGTATACCATTACTCAGATCTCTCTCCGTGGCCATTTTGAAACATAAACAACCAACATGCAAACTCTAGTCTTCATGGTGTAAACGCTGATAACAAGGAACGGACGAGGATAACGCGTGACATTTACTCGTGCAGCAATAATATACTATTATTAAAAATAACTACATTTGAACACGTTTACAATTCACACTGATGTAAACATAATTCTAAAATGAATTAAAGAAATGTATCTAAAAACCATCACCAGGGTTAAAAACGAAGGTGTCTAGGTAAAACAAGAACAAATTTACACGTATATAGTTAACCAACATGTGCAACGATGTACGATATCCACAAGATTCTTCTCTAAACCTCGACCTTTTTGAGCCTCTAATCTATTTTCGTACGTGACTAGGTTTACATGACCTCCGATATGATTGAAGCCTGGTTCAATTTTTTAAATATAGTTTTAAGATAGAGCAATCAGAATTTAAACTTCGATTAACGTCGGAGGAAATGCGCAGTAACCGGGTTTAGTTAATACAGATCCTAAAGGAATAGACATTTCTATTTGCAAGGAATATTTGGGATTGGTCAGTTCCTTTAGATCAGTATTAATTAACCCATTGAAGACTGTCGCGTAAACGTAATCCCGTGTTCGTCAAATTCGGCGAGTTTATCCGAAACTTATTCGGCCCGCTTCACGGCGCATGCGCCACTGCAATTCTTGAAGGCTTTGAATTTTCAGATCAGTCCAGTTCAGTCGTGAAAAGATGGACGGCGGTGGAGCGTACGGCGGTGGAAAGGCAGGAGCCCCTTTTGATCCAATTGCATTTGTCCAAAGGCCACAAGTCATTTTAAGAGCGCTATGCTTGGTAAGTCTTCAAAGACGAGTATACATCGCTCGAGAATATTAAAAACCATAGAGTAATGTACCGAACTCTCGCAAATACAGTTGACGCTGTCTGACATCGATTTTAAAGTAGCTACACAGTCCCCACCTCTCTAATGATAGGGTTGTTCTATTGATTTTCGTAAATTAAAGCTTTACACCTTACAAGATGAGGCATCTTCCTGCACAAGATTCGAGCATGGGTATTGACTGAGTGAACTTCGTGTAATGTAAATCCGCGAGTAGTTTAGTCCCGTTAAACTTTTCGATACTTTTCCTTCCTTATAGTGCAAGGTGCGTCCCTACGTTTTATCACGCGCATGCACCTAGCACATCTTGTAATTACCTGTGGTCTTATCGAAATGGATAATAAATTTCGTCAAGAAAATTATTTCCCGACCATTAGTATTATTTATTCCTGATCTAATGACTGTAATTTTACTTATTTTGAAAAATTTTTATAATCTTGTAAAGCACATATGTATAGCATAGTAAGTAGGGTAGTTTGTCTTTTACATCCCATGTAAAATTTTCAGACATTACATTTTTTAGAAATTCACTGAAATTGTTCCTTACACTTTTTGGAAATCATTTTTTAATATTTCTATATTGTGTAAATTGTTACATAATTAATGATTTTTATACATGACAATGGAAGTAAATTGTAAATATTCAAATCAAAATAAAATTATTATGGGAAGCTCAGTAAACATTAAATATTTATTGTGTGGAATGTAGTAAGGGGCAATTAAGTACAAGCATTAATTATGTGTTTATAGAATTTCAATTTCTTGTCAATCTGTTAATTTTGAATTATAAAAGTGATTATCACTTATCAAAGTTTTTTGATTTACTTTCAAAATTTACCAAGCAAAATATACAATGAAAGTTTTAATATGTTGCAATTTCAAAAAAGATCAAAATCTAAACAGAAATTTATGTGTATTCATAGAATGTTACATGTGATGTCTTATGTTTAGAAATTTCTTAAAAGTATTACTAAAATCTGAAAATATCATCTAGTAAGTATGGTATTTTTTACTAATTATAAAAAAAATACAATTTATTCAGTAGGAATATACAAATAGTCACTGGTTTTACTTCCAGCTCTTTGCAATTATTGTGTTTGGATCCATAAGCAGCAAAGGCTACATTACTGAAGATGGAAAGGAAGTTTGCTTATATAATAAAGATACAAATGCATGCAACTATGGTGTTGGCATTGGCGTTCTAGCCTTCTTAGCCTCCATTGGATTTCTGGCTGGTGAATATCTTTTCGAGCAAATGTCTTCTGTTAAGACTCGAAAACATTATGTACTTCTAGATCTTGGGTAAGCTCATTATAAATTATACACAGCATTTTTGCATGCTTTGTATCCACTCTTTACATTGGCATTTCACGATGAATTCACAAGAAGTTACAGATTCCGGTGTGGCTTAACTTGAGCAATGATCAAGCTCATTAACTAATTACAATAATGTTCCTTAGAGTCTTAATTTTGTCCAACTTAAATGTTACTGTCATAAGTCAATGACCTTAATCACTGACCATTGCTCAACTTAAACAATATTCAAATCCATAAATCACTCTGTTCTATTGTATTATGATGTTTGTACCTGTTTTTCAGCACTTCTGGATTTTGGGCTTTCTTGTACTTTGTTGGATTTTGTTATCTGACTAATGCATGGAATAAATCTGAGAGTCCCAAGGATGGGAATGGTGTAAACAATGTACAAGCAGCTATTGCGTTCTCCTTTTTCTCCATCTTTACATGGGTAAGTTATTATTTCATTGTAGAAATTATATGCATTATATTTCCATGCGTATTTATATAAAAATTTGCCAATTAAACACATATGTGACCTAGTTTCGAATAACCGAGTATATGATAATATTTTTTCAATTATTTTCGTTGCATCGTTGCATTTAATGCAAAATTTATTTTATCGAAAGAGATTCCTATAACATAGAAGAGTCAGGTATAACATGATGTTTTGGCAAATTATAATCGAAAGCATAAGGGAGTACGTACCAACTGTTAGATCTTAAAGAATTAAATTATAGAATTTTCAGAATATCTTATTCTCTAAAGAATTATTAGTGGATTTCACGTGAAGATTTGCATCTTCTATTTCTTTTGTAGGCAGGTTGTGCTTGGTTTGCCTTCCAAAGATTTAAACAGGGAACAGACGCAGCATTTGCGCCGAGCTATGAAGCGGATCCTGTAGGAGGAGCAGGATACACGAGCTATCCGGATGCGACTGACGCCGCCTATCAGGAACCACCATTTGCTCAACAGCAGCAGCGAGGGGGTATCGGTGATTTCCAAGCGCCTGCTTATTAAGAGACCTTCAGGGCTTAACCTAAAAAAAAACGTATATCTCAAAAGAGCGACAGCGAACTTTTAACGAGAGTAGAGAGAGAGAGAGAGAGGGGGGGGAGAAAACTGTTTTCATTTCGTTGGATAACGCAGTATTCTTCCATTATCGACTTGCAGTTGTCCGTTTCCTTATCACTTCGATCGAGCATAGCTTATCGTATCTCACATGAACAGTGAGAAACTCTTTTGTCAACTGGAGTGCTCGTATGTTTGGTAGTACGTTCTGCCCTTGTTCTAATTTACGCTGACATGAATTCATTGAGCTATTATCTTCGTTAAATGATAGTATAAATTGTATGATCACAATTTGGCCTTGGAGAAACATTCATTTTTTTCTTTTATTTTTAATTTACGAATATCTTACTGGCCTCGTAATCCCATGTCGCGAACATGTCAACGGCTACGGGACACTATTACCTCTTTCGCTAATAGCTCACTGATAAGCGTGAATAATTAGATATTAAGTTTTCAAGGTCAGAGGGGACTCTTAGAAGAGTTATTTATTGAACTAAGATTCTCACTATTGACTACTCGGTAAAAGTTGTACTGTAACTTACGTGCTGAGCGTCGCCAAGGGCCCTTCAGGTACGTTTAACATTTTATCCGATTGGCGTAAACGAGCCACTTTTTCGGACTGTACCGATAATTCGAAGATCCTCGGATACATTCTGATATCGACTGACGCCGCCAAAAGCAGCGTCGCGTCACCGTTAAATGCGATTAACCAAGCGGAAACGCGATGATGCTTTTGACGATGACAATGAAGATTTTGGAATGTCGCCCTTCTCGCGGGATACGTCGAAAATAACTAAAAAAAAAAAAAAAAAAAACAACATGTATTCGTTACATGTTAGCGTATACACAGGCTACGTATATTTTAATGTTGTGACGTGTTCATAGTAAACGCAACTCAGATTTAATGTAATGGATCATATAGCGCGCATAGAGATCGTTAGAATTTTATCGAATCATCAAACGATTTTGCTTTTAACGCTACTTGTTTCGCTGGCGCGTAAGCTGAGATATTGTTTATTCGGCCGTAATTGACGTTTTCAAATAAGATGAAAAAAAAACAAACAAACAAAAACATTCCAACGTTCGCTGCACTTAGAATTTTTTTTGTTTTTTGTTTTTTTATTTATTCAAACAAACTTCATTCAATTCGGAAATTCAACTGTGTCGCTCGCGTATGCGCGAACGGACCTCTTAACGTTGTTAAGAGCTGTGATTATATTTTTGTTGATACGAAAAGATGCTTGTAGAATGCAAGACTGTTAAATGTTTCGAAAGCGAAGGAAGAAAAGAAAATGAAAAAAAAAGAGACGGAATTCGGATAGTGCAACCCGTGTACACGTAGATTACGTTTGGGAATTATGAAGAATACGAAACTCTTAGTAAAGCACTATCGATTTAGCATAACATCCATCAAGTATAAATGATTAGAATGTATATGATTAAATGAAATACATAACTTAACTAATATATTTACCTACGATATAGTTATCTTGCAAATAATAATAGACATGTAATTATATTGTAAGACGGGGCGGCTTCGCAATGGAGTCTCCGCGTCTTAAAAAAAAATAACTCTAGTCCAGGTTTACCGTTTACACGATATTTCTGTTTTTTTTTTTTTCTCTGTCGAATACGTATCTGCAATTTGATTCGCGTTCTGAGTAACGTTAAAGAATTAACGGGATAGGATTAAGCGGGGAATTTTATAACCGCGAAAACGCTAATTTTTACGATTTCTTAGTCCTCGACGTTCGGTGATGCGCGATAAGTTTCTTTTTGGTGTTTTTTTTTTTTTACTCGAATTTAGTTCGCATACTGTACGATATACCTGCACGGTTTAGGCTAGTCGCATGCTGGTCCATCTGGTCTCTTATCTGGTCATGAATAATTAAGCAATAAGCAGCGATCTGTAATCCAAAAAGCAGTTAGATCAGAATTGTATCTACTCGTGTCCTCTTAAGTTGACATTGTTGCTGAACTCAAGCATTTAATTGGGTATAAAGATGTATCTGTACTGTACATGGCAATATACCTATTTAAAGATGCAAATAAATGTTATCGTCTATTGTGTTAAATCTTTGGTCTTTCTGTCATTTGACGCTGCGGTTGGTTGCGCGCGCGATCTACGGTGACAGTCGAAGAGAAAGAAAAATGAAGGTCGTAAGGCACTGGAAAAGATTGAGGGAAAAGGAAAAATGATTTGTACGGCGCGCAACTACCGAGGGGTCAAAGAAGTTAGCGTTCTCTCGAATGAAAGAATAATTTTTATATCAAACTGCACGGACAAAGGAAGTTCAGACGATTTCAGATGAATTTTTTCTTTTTCAGCTTTTCAAATAACGACGCCCTATATGCCTCTCGCAGAAATGTAAGAAAACGTAGGATTGTAAAGATTGAAAAGTCAACAAAAATTTCGCGCACGGGGACTCGAACGCAGCTGTCGCAGGTGTGTTCGCAAATCAATCATATTGTTTACCGTTTATAACAGCAGTGGAGCGATTACGGAAACATATGGAGCATTTAGGGAGCAATTTTGTAGGCGTCATAAACATATAAATTTTGATTTTCCCGCGCTAACTTCTCGACGGTCTGTCCACAGTCCACAGACCGTGGTCCGTAGCCACCGAGTATGAAAAGCGAGGGAAGAAAACTCATAGTTCGTAGGTGCCTGCGTTTCTGTTGACGCCTCGCTCTGATTGGTCAATTTGGATCTGCTCCCATTTAAAAACTAGGAGCTTCCGGACAAAACGAAAGTCATTTTCGTGTGATCAGTAATGCCTCCCGAACACCGCCATACCCCGTTGGTCAGGTAGTTTCGGAACACCCTGTATATCATATTCTAAGTTTCCCATGTGAACCTATGATCTGGGTGTGGAGGAGCCTTAATTTAAAGAAAATATAGCTTTTATTGAGAAATATGCTCATTGCCGTTAACACTGAAAGCTAGCGTGGAAAATAAAATTATTCTTGCCTAATTTGGACCATCACTGACAAGCTGATTATTCACAGAATCTTTATTATTTACGTTCGTTGTTTTTTTTTTTTTTTTAATATATCCAATCTCATAATAGAGGCATTTTGCTTGCTCGATTTGGCTCAAAAGTTACAAAAAGCTCAAAAACTTTATTCTTTTTCTTTTTCACGTCAATAAAACCTTGAACAAGTAGAATCTTATTATACTTATTATTCATTAACCAGTTTTTACTTTATTACAATCGTAGTTTCCTTCACATTCAGCTGGCAATCTTACGAGCCGAATTATAGAGCACGACATAAGCTTAATTCATTTTATTACTATCTGGTTGGTTTCAACTGAAGTTTTTGGAAATTATGAACGATGCAGTTTTGCATCGAACCATTTCGGATAAATGGAAAATTCATAGTTATATAAAAAAAAGGCAATTTGAAAATTAAATATCACATCAGACAAACCGTATCTTATAAATGCATTTTCTTTGTAATCTTGTCGTTCTGATTCTTGAGAGTATCCGTGAGACGAAATAATTTGAATTTTCAAGCTTCAAAAAAAAAACGAAAAAACAAGTCCCTTAACATTTGTCATAGTTTTGCTTCTTTTGGGAAATACAATACACCGAGGATATATCGATAAAGAAGGTTAGTCCCCGTATATTCCGTGTCGAAAACAAAATTTATGGCATTTCGACGCTCGCGAAAAGTTCAATACCGATTTAGCGTATCTTTCGAGCTCTTTGTGCCCACAAACCGTCAGACGCAAAGTCCCAAAATGGTCCTCTTCGTGATCATTTTTTTTTCTTTTTCGGGCAATCATGAAATCGTTACTGAATTCAAAAACTGGTATACACAGACGTACAAGTGACGAAGTCATGCGCGCGAGAAATTAATTGTATAGACTAATAAAATATACGCACGTACTTGATTGGGGAATTCTCCAGTGTGTCTTAAAGAAAAACTACCATAAGTTATTCACTTATATCTCATCGACCTTTCTCATCTGTTATCCAGTTACAATTTACAATTCATCGATTATCAATAATCATTTGTTACTCACGAAAGTTCTTTAACAGTTGTCACTTGTTCTTTCGTAAAGTTTGGTGACTTTTTTCTTTCTCTTTTTTTTTCTTTCTTTTTATTATCTCCAGTTTTTGAAACTACTTGCTATCAGAGATAAGTAATATAAATGGATCTCGTATGGATGCGCACATGTGCGTTTATGTACTATGCATCTCTTTATATATCACAAATTTGAGTCGTAATACTAATTTAAACATATATCTTTACACCCTAGTTGCCGCTCATTAAACTGTATCCTATGTTTAAAATTGCATTTCTCTTTTCATTGTGTTTGAACAGGATTCTCTTATTCAAGGTTTAAAAAAAAAAGCAAAGTAGCGTAATCAAAAAAATAGAGTTACGATCGTAACACAAAATATAAACCACATCTAACCGCCGTTTTTCCTTTATGATTATACATTTTTTACAACGATATTGCATTCTATAATTTTTTGTAATACAAAAATATACTACGAGTTACGAAATCGTGTACTAAAAAAAGATTTTTTTTTACAATGCAGCAGACATTGTTGTAGAGCGGCATCTTTTGTCATGATACATTAGAAAATTCGATTCATCTTAAACGAGTATCCTGTCCAAAGACGATATTACGAAAAACTGTGTAATCTTGATACGAGTGTAAAATTTTAGTCTTTACCGACCGCAGAATCCTTTATAATATCTTCCTTGGTAATGTTCTGATTCATTTGATCATTTTCGTATTCGACAAAATCGTCGAACAAGCTAGGCCATGCCTCGGCGTCGTCGTAGGCGCCAAGATCGTCGCCGACCGACTCGGCGAAGTTTAAAAACATGTTCCACGTGTCTCGAGGAATTCCGCGCACGTGGTGGAACTCGAGGAACCTGAGCCATTTGACGAGAAGCGGAGGTTCGCGAATCGTAAACACAAGCCTCCAAAGAACGATCGCCATGTCCGCCGGCAGGATCCTCTGGCCGGACGCGACGTCCAACCCAAATCGGAATGTGAATCGATATAGATCCTTAAAGAGTTCGCCATTCACCATTAATTCCTGAACAACTTCGGGTAATCGGGATTGAATACCGCGTATGCTATCAACTCGCATTGCTTTCAGTCCAGCGACAAATTCTTGGCGTGTAAACTGGCACATTTGTTCTGCGTTCAACTTCCATGCGAGTACTAAAACTTTAAATTCATCTGGCGAAAGCTGTAGATCCTCACAAAATCGTTCTATACCATCAGCCAAGATAATATCTTCGTGTTGGTCCTAACACAGAATTTATAAAAGAATTTTTAAAAATGGAACCTAAATCTACCAGTTCTTGAAATACAAACCTTGTACTGATCGAAAAGGATGTTTAGTTTATTTTCCCACAGTTCTTTCTGCTGCTTCGACTCCACAGTTTGGTTAAGGCCTGAACTGTTGCCAGAACGGCCTAGAGGTGGTAATCGCGTATAAAAACCACGCGATGCACGTTGATTGTTCTGTGTGATGGGTACAGATCCACAATTATCTGAACCAATGCTATTGAACGTAGTTAGTGTACTTAGAGGTGACTTGTTTCCATTGGCATGCATTTCTATAGATGTCAAAGGACTAGTTTGTGGACAAGAATCTGGAGGGCAGACACCTCTGAGTTCCATAGTTTCTAAAAAAATATTATATATTAATGATAGTATTAATAGGTCTCGATATGGTTATAAAAAAATGAAATCAGTTCTATTATAATAATTAGTTTGAATAACATTCTAACTAAACAGAAAGAATATTAATAGTTGTGGTATGGTTATATAAACTCTTAGATCCAAAAGTTAAATTATGAATACAATGATATAAATGTGTATGTACAGACGACATACCATGTTTATGTTCCAAAACAATAGGTTGATTTGTAGCAGACGGTGGGAGCACCTTGAAACACGAAAAGCAGTTTCCCATTGATACTGTCCGTTCTTAAAGTTACAGTTGATTACCCCTTGCATCAGTGGTTCAGTCTTAGATTGGCAGTCTTGATCAAAAACTATAAAGGAATAAATCATTTTATTGCATATACTTATACCCAGTCATTCGTTCTGAGTAATATCATTTGAGAGGAATACTTAAAAATCTCTGTAACAGTCCCTGAGTAAGAGAAATGCATACTTTTTTTAAATCTACATTTAGAACTGTCTTCTACGTGTGCTACACATTGTAAGAATACATTTAATTTAACAGTCGTCTACTTGATAATTTTCCTAACTCGTTGTAGTTTTATACTGATCGACCTGCATTAAACAATTATTTTATAAAAAAAAGAATACATTTCTGCTATTTATGGCATACTTTGTAAAGGCAAATATTTTTAGAAAACCACGTGTCAATAGTAATACGGACTTCCTAGTTTTTCGCCTGTTACTTGATTTTACTCCCAAAATGATTAAGTCCAACGATGTGATTACACGGGTAGAGATGCGTGTGTGTGTGTGTGTGTATGTGCATTGCGCAAGCACTCAACATCAATAAATGTGCGCATGCGCTACATGACACACATGTTCACATCGACGTAATAGGAGAGAAATGTAATGCAATTTACGTTTCACAAGCTGCTGTCTGTAAAATTAGTTTTAAGAAACTTGAGACAAGCTATTTGCACTTGAAGAAACTCGTGTACGTGAGGCGTGCATTATAAAGTATAGCGTATCTCTTAGGTTTCACGAACGTTTCTTTAGCTGATTCCTCGGCACTGAAATGACGAATGGAGCATGAAGAATAGTAGTGGAGAATGGGGAAGTTTGGATGCAAGTAGTGCCTTACCGTTGAAACAGATTTTTGATTTTTCGGGTTCGCGTTTCCTACGGTCTCCCGTATAAAATATCCCGTTTTGCAATCCGCATTAATGCACCGTTCTCACTCGCTTAAAAGTTAACTCACTACTAAGCCAGAAATACGTAAGGCTGTTTCTTCCTTGTCCCGACGTCCACCTCAACAAAATGTCACCGAGTATCACTGTCATTTGTTGCCGCGGCACCTTGTTTTCTATTGTTTGAATTTTAACAGTCTTACGGTGTTACGCATCAGGATATTCAACGGCTGGGAGCAACACTTCACGAAATATCCCGCATGCAGATGCGCATTTCTATTTTTGAGAAGGATTACAAAAAAAATCCCTGTTCTCTGTAGCACTTCGCGGCCACAGAATAAAATCCCTAAAGGGATTCATCCGATTGTGAACTTTCAATTTTGTAAACATTGGAAAAGTTAACGGATGTCAGTCAATCGCGTATTGGAATTAAAAGAAAGCAAGTGCAACGATTGGCTGACGCTTATTCGCTTTTCGTATTTTCATAAAAAATGAAAGCTCATAATAATTGTGCCTCACACCGAAAATAAGTGTACTGAACGCGTACGGCATTAGTGGGGGCCGCGTAGAGATAGATAGCGAGGAAACAGACCAATGTAGCAGGCTGTCTCTGTCACACACTGTACAGTCTTTCAAAAAGTTTAAGCCGAGATAAAGCACTACGCGCGAGGAGGACTAGGCCAACATAACCTGAAATAGTGGCACACACATCTTACATCGAAGTCTGCTAAATATTTCTTTGTCATTTTTACAAAGTTTTACGGATTACTTGACCGCAGTGAAGAGTGTACTTGTATTTCAGTGATAGCTCCATCGCACCACGGCTGGCACTGACATGTCCGCGAGACAACATTTTTTGCAAGGCTTCTGCACCACATGCGCAGTTTCCTTCCTTCCTTTCCTTATGGATGGATCCCCAATGGGGAACATATGTCAGTAACTGGTCCTAATAATCAAGGATTGGAAGTTCGACACTAGATGGCGATGTACTTTGCGAGACGGGCCTTATCCACTGAACTAGAAGTATACTGAAATGCGTACGGCAGTCGTGGGGGCCGCGTAGAGAGAGATAGCGAGGAAACAGTTTAGTCTTTCTGACGATTGGTAGTCTAATTAAAACATTTGATGGTTATCAATTAATGCACAAGGTAGGAAAAATCATACCTTTGCTGCACTACGAGCACCAAATGCTGTGATTGGCTGAGAAATGGATACAGGGGTATCGTATCCAAACACATTTTACGTGATAAAATTTATAATTCTGAACCGATCTTCCTCGGCAAGGTCTCATTCGAAGCAGAAGCTCTGGTCGATGATTTTTAGTCTAATTAAAACGTTTGGTGGTCATCAATTAGTGCACGAGATATGAAAAATTAGAAAAATCACCCAGTCGAATCTGCCGCGAAAATGATAGTGACGATGATCGGGACGTCACATAACACTATTGTGCGTGTGTTTCGCACAACTTATTACAAGTACTGCTGACATCATCGTGTCTCTTTTTTCCTTAATGTATCTGAAAAATATACAACATTGTTCGCAGCACTTGCAGTGAGCTATGAAACAGACTCCTATTTGGGTTGTCTATTTGTATCATGGGTGGTACATATATTACCAAGTTCATTCCGTTCGTTCCTTCATGGCGTAAAGCTATCTAGATATCACCATGATATAGAAGACAATATGGCGGCAAACCTCGAGGAGGAGCAAAGTTTGCGCGAGTGTGAAGAGTATGTACAGAGGCACAATATTCAGCAAGTTTTAAAGGATTGTATTGTACAACTTTGCGTGGGTCGTCCTGAGAATCCAATATCTTTTTTACGTGAATACTTTCAGAAGCTTGAAAGGGTGAGTACGTAGTTCTCTCTTCTCTGTCAGATAGCCTTCCTTTATTTTTTCTATTATGTTCCTTGAATACGTGCGGTTTTATCATATTACGGACTGTAAGCAGATATTTGTGTGTTTTAGGCATTTTACATAAAGAAAGAGCACTGGTTCATAATGTATTAATACTTGTCATTTGTAATTTTCTTGTTTATTATGAGCCAATTCGAGATCAATGTGTATTCAAATTTGTTCATGTTTTATATTATAATGCTTCAATCATATTAATCACCTAAGAATTACTTTACTATTGCGTAATTATTTAATTGTTTCGTTTTCCTTTTTGGTTTGACTGACTTATTTCATTGTTCTAAGTGGACATATATTTGGTGTAATAGCTTATTATACCGACACATTTTATAATAAAAATCATGTTTTGTACATACTTTATTAGTGAGTTCAACGCCCAAAAAGTATTGAAATCATACTATAATACCAAATACATAAGTCATTAGATATCTGCTTATTATATGATCTTGTACTAGTTTGTCATTTTAATTATATTTGCAGAATTTTCTCCGATGTCTTTATTACTCTTTTATGATATTATTACTGCTTATATTTAAGTGTAATTTGATTCTCATTTAATAATTTAGAAAACATTAAGTGATTCTTTAGCAAGTACTACTTGGTGAGTCTGTACATTACTTTAAATGAATTTGTCTTTATTATCCCACAGTCTTTGACTTAATCCAGACTCAATTTTCAAAATGCAGCATTTGCATTTGGTGTAGCCTAAGCTAGCTCAGCCATTTACAAACACATTACAACAGTCATCGGTGTGTAGTCAGGCTCGCTATCTTGTCAATGATTTTTATTTATTTAACCCTTTCATGCATAGGAAGGCATTGGAATAGGTATATCTAGCTGGTTGTGTTTCATTCTCTATAATGATTGTCCGTGATATCATGAAGAATTAATCTGCTATCAACCGAAGTTAGTTAAGTCTAAAAAGTAATTACCTCTAGGGTAGAAAGGAAACCTAGTGCAATATAGGTTTATTCTGTAATTGATGGTATTATCGATTATCTATTTATCTAATGAGACACTTTCTTATACAAAGTATTATGTCTGGCGTTTAAGTCACCTGATTTAGGCATATGTTTGCCGGTTCGTTAAGTTTCAGTTCTTCAAATAATTTTGAGTACTCACGTAAGAATTCTTTTTTATGATTACCTGTTGCATAAATGGCTATTATAAAAAAGTTAAGATTTGAGTTGATTTCTAATTTTATTATTGTAGCTTCTACGCATAGAATGCGCCTGCAGAAGTACTTTTGGGAATATACATATATTCGAATTTAATTGGCTTTTTGACTAATGTTGCAGTACCATCGCCTTGGAGTGAGCTTGGTCTATCATTTCTAATCATTGTATAATTTAGTATATCTATTTTATATCTGAATGTATTTTTTTTAACAAAAACAAGAACAAAAATTTTCAAAAAATCTGTAACATTTTTTGGTGTGTATTATAGGTTTGTGTAAAAATTGCCGTTCGAATTTTTATGGTAGATTAGCAGAATATGCATTTTTTTTCGTGGAAAAGTACGAATTTCGACTATTCGTTTAAACGTGGTATTTTTGCAATAAATAAATGAATAAATTTTTATATTTTTTTTAGACTTAGAAATATTTCAGGGACCATGCGAAATCAAAAAAACTTGGCGGTTGTTGCTAAAAAAAATAGTTTGCGGAAACAAACCTTGGACAGCAGCCCAAACATTTTTACCGTTCCGGACGCGCGTTTGCGGACAGCAGCCGAAGCATTCACTAATAGATATCTTATAAATCATTTAGCAAACCTTTGTTTATGCATTACAAAATTTATAAGTCTTACAAACGAATCTTCATACGTAAACTACTCTCCCACGAAATACTCCCAAGACTGTCCAAGACTGACGTTGCTGCGTCTCCAAAATAGCTATAAATCCGTAAATTATTGAAATTAAAAAATTTTCTCTCGAGGATATATTTTCAAACTTGTGTAAACTTTAAGAATATGCAAAAAAAAAATAAATCGATTTTTTCAAAATTCTAGACCAGAATATACCCCCTTAACACGAGTGACTGTATGGGGGGGGGTCTATTATTAGCAATTGTTGTCCCGTCATACGCAAGCGTTCAGTACTTTGCATTCAACGAAACCACGAATTGTTCTGTTTGTATCTATTCAACAGATACAATTGTATTGCAGTAATTATAAAGAACAAATATAAAAAAAGTAATAACAGAGACAACGAAATACAGTATAACATCACATAATAATTATTTCGAATCCAAAATCCATGGTCCACTACGGAATCATTTGCAAACCACAATTACATAGGGGCTTTGTACTCTAATAAGTATGTCTGTATTGTTTAACATATTTTCCTCATATGAGAAATCAAATTACGTATATCGTATTTCAAATATGCAATATCTCTCAAATCTATCAAGGAGTAGCGATTTTTGTATAGTAATTTCAATGGCACGTAAAATGAATTTAACAAGGGGCTAACGGATCCCTTTCGCAAAGGATCGAACCTTAAAAATGGCCGCAATATTTTCGCCACGAATACTGTATACATATATTATTTTTAGCGGAGTCAAGAAACTCGATGAAACTATAATCGAGTCGTTGTTATGCCACGTGCACAATAAAATACCACGTTTTTATGCGGACGTTTCACTGAACTTTATTGCACTTTACTCCCACGCGAAATAACGCTGCTAAGTCGGCAGTTGAACAACGCTGCTATTTTGACTGAATGAGATGAGATCGCTGTGGTTTCTTTGCACAAAGATTTTATACTGTCTACAAGCACGCGTTCAGTCCTATAACTTTTGGATGTGCATCGCGGGCAGTGTCAAGTTTTATGTTCGGCGGGCACCGAAAGTGCCCGATGCTCGGTAAGAGTCTTAGGCAGTCAGGTGGACCAGTTAGATAATTGGGTAAACGTATAGCGATCCGAGGGAAGATGATGGGATAGTTTGGTAGCCAGCAGTCTAAGTATAGAATATGCTCGAAATATAACCAGAACAAGTTTAGCCAATCGGGGTTACCCGAAACGCCCAATTCTTAACCCACCAATACAATTCCGAACGCGTAAGATCAATTTATTAAGCAGCCTCTACTTGCTAGAAAATCTTAACAGTTTCAAACCTTGACATTAACCAACATTAATGCCATCGACTAGTTTCTCGGGAACGAACGGCCCCCGGCAATCATCCGATTAATTGGATTTACGGCTGCTTCTAACGCAATTATTGCTCGAGGGACGTTGCTCGCAGTTTTTCTCGTGGTATCGTGTTCGCGGAGAATATACAGTTTTCTATTAGGGCTGTACCTCGTATAATCGTGATTCAATATTTCTGAGAGTGTGACCCTCGTGTCAACGAATCTTCGAGTTTCTCCATTGGAAGATCAGGAGGATGGACGAGGTACAGGAATTTAATTACGAGTCTATTAGATACGCGCACTTCGTTGGATTCTTATGTCTATTGCATAATTGACATAATTTCTTGGCAAATTATTATTACGTAGTGGATTTTTTTTAAGAGCTAAGTAATGCCTATTATTTACATTTTTATTGCACGCGATCATCTGTCTAGCATTCTTCGACGGTTCCTTTGAGCCAAGTAAATATAGATTCTTGATATTATCGTTGAGTAACGTTCATACTTTTGCAGCGAGCTTAGCCATTGTTATTGCAAACAATGCAATTGTGTAGCTTATAATATACAGGGTGTCCCACCGAAAGTGCACCTTTATTATTTTACATTTAAAAGTTGCTTGTAATGCATCTCCAACAATTTGAGAAACTATCTAGCACTTTTCGTGCACTTGCTGTAATTAACGAAGAATTGTATCTTAACAATTTAACATAATTCGACGTGCGTCTTGAAAGATTTATTTTTCTATAAATTTTAACAGAGTAAATAATTTTTTATATATACGAAAAATTTGTTATACATTTGCAAAGTGAATAACGAAGAATCGAAGTTACAAGTGTCGTCCTTGAACCTTGCGAGATTAAAGCCATTTTGCAAATTGTATGGAAATTAATTTTTAAGACGATTCTCGTAAAATTATTTTATTTTGACGTTTGTTAAAGGAACAAGCACACGATGCTAAGCAACAGAGCGCAACGAGTCCCGAGGACACGGAAGATATTCCTGCGGGTCAGCAAGGACCGCAAATACCCAGACGACGTGGAGGAATATCGGCAGAGCCCGTATCGGAAGAGGACGCGACGAGTTATGTCAAGAAAGTTGTACCCAAGAATTACAAGACTATGGCTGCGTTGAGCAAGGCAATTGTCAAGAATGTCTTATTTGCTCATCTCGATGAAACCGAACGATGCGACATTTTTGACGCTATGTTTCCCGTCACTTTTCTGCCTGGAGAACAGATTATTCGACAAGGTTTGATGTTCCGTTACTAAACTAAAAATTCGAATCGATACCATCCTCGAGGGATTCACTGAACAATTGTATTTATTCAATTGCCAACGATAAGAAAGAAAAATTGATAAATCTGATGTTGTGTCTTTGAGGATTTCGAATTATTTAAGGCGAGCCTGTGCGGATGTTTTGAAAGAAATTAAGAAAATCGAATTTTTTTTGTTTATTTAAATATTTTCTCAAGACATGTTAATATCTCGTGGAAAAGTTAGTCGCTTGTCTAAGAACTTTTAGAATTTCGAAGGAGCCATTTTGATGCTCACGAGTTGTCGCTCTTTATAGGCGTACCAGTAAGACATTTTGCATGGTTCACTGCAGGCCTATGTTACAAGTTCGAAAGTGTGCAAAATAATTTTCGACTGCCTTGCGCGTGTTTACACGCTTTGCCACGATCCAAGGGAACAGCCGTCATTGCAAAATTCGATAAGCTGTTGCATTTTCCTTATAGTCCAGTCTTTGGGGAAAGTCCAAGGCTTTAGGCTTTAGTCGAAGAAATGAGACGGAGAGTTCATATTTGGCAACAACAGTAGTTTCAGTTATGGATAACGGGGAATGGAATGGATAATGGGATTAAAAGATATTTTTTTTCGAATTTTAATTATCATTAATCTTTACATGAGCTGTAAACAATTTTTGGACGAAAAAGAAAAAAAAATTGTGAATTCAAAATGACGACATTGTTCCCCAGATACTTTAAATGTAAGCCCGTTGCAATTCTTCGGTAATTTGTTTCACTTATTTCTATAAAAATATTATTCTTTCTCCGCAGGTGACGAAGGCGATAATTTTTATGTTATCGATCAAGGAGAAGTCGAAATTTTCGTTAACAGTGAATTGGTAACAACTATTGGAGAAGGTGGAAGTTTCGGCGAGCTTGCGTTGATTTATGGAACTCGACGTGCCGCTACTGTCAGGGCAAAGACTGCTGTTAAATTGTGGGGTATTGATAGAGATTCCTACCGTAGGATTCTCATGGGTTCGACAATCAGGAAGCGCAAGATGTACGAAGAATTTCTGTCCAGAGTATCCATCTTAGGTAAGTACGTTCGAAACGATCACTAAGATATATAGGAAAGTCACTAGATATCTGCCTATTGTGTGATCTAGTGTATTTAATTGTATTTACAAAATACAAATTCTGCGCTCCTATCAATTGGAGATAACGAAATCTAGCATAAACAAAGACTGTCGCCTGTCCATTTTTAAAGAAATTTATAAAGATATATATACAAATTTTTAAAGAAAATTTAAACTTCAGTGCATATTAGCGCCGTTAATGGTGTCCAGCTTGTTGAAGCCATGTGGTAAACATAAGAGAGCAGAGTGTACTGGATTATTTGCGTAGCTCAGGCCGTGCGAACGACAGAGAGGATAGTAGTCAGCGCCATCTGCCGTGTAAAAAAGTAGACGGACGTGCAAAGACGACGACGACGGAACTTAAATAAAGTCATCTCGCTCGCCATCTCAATACGCCCTGATCTCGTACACTAATCGTATTGAACTCGGTGACAATCAATTCGGAACCCTCAATTACTATAGTGAATGTACCATATCTAGAGATTAATCTGTCTCTGAAAGGCTCAAAGTGTCTGGTTAAAACCGTGATTATAGGGCGTCTTTCTTTTTAGGGTTAATACGAAAAGCTATACCAGGGTTGATATTTGCACTAAAAGAATGTTTTATCCTGTTCGTTTTCAAAATATTAATATCCCGAATCGGAACAGAATTACATATGTGGTTCTTGTTTACAGCAACGTAGTTATGAACTACTTTGCATTTTTTTTATCATACATATACTTACAGTGTGATTATATTACAGAATCTTTGGATAAATGGGAAAGACTGACAGTAGCCGATGCACTGGAACCGGTAGCGTTTGAAGATGGCGAGACAATAGTTAGGCAAGGCGAACCAGGCGAAGATTTCTATATAATTGTAGAAGGAATGGCTGTCGTTTTGCAGCAGCGTATAGAAGGCGAGGAACCATCAGAGGTTGGACGACTTGGACCTTCGGATTATTTTGGTATGATCAATTTTGTAAACTCTTTTTTTCTGATGATAGGGAATGGCAGAGGTATTTTCAAAGAAATTATTAAAAATTTTGGCTTCGCAAGAAAGACATTTTATCGTAAGGCTTAGATTTGTAATGACCTTTTCGAATTTGAAGTCTTCTCGCTTCCAAGTAACGATTTCGCTGAATCCGAGTATCACGTCAGAATTGAAAAATTCAAAATTGCGAATCAAAAATGTCGGAGTTCTTATTTCCACGCGCTTATATTGAATTCGCCACTTTGTTACTTACACTTGTAAGCTTACCAGCGACAGAAAATACGAATAGTGGGATAAGGTATCATTTAAAAAGCACGAAGATGTTTGTATTACTTATAATTACGCAATAGTTTAATCAAATTATGTTTGTTCCTGATGCAGGCGAAATAGCATTGCTGCTGGATCGACCGAGAGCAGCCACCGTAGTTGCACGAGGCCCGCTAAAATGCGTTAAACTGGATAGAGCACGATTCGAACGGGTATTGGGCCTGTGCGCCGATATTTTGAAACGCAATATCGCTCAATATAATAGCTTCGTGTCACTTTCTGTTTAGTCGGTTGCTTAGAGCCTAAGTTCAAATCGCAACACCGATCCCTTCTTATGTTATATCTTATTGCGGTTATTGATATCATTTTGTATTCAATCGAGATTTTTTGAATAATAATGTATTATATAAGCTATTAATATATTCATATTATATTATAGAGATTCTGTAATAAATTAAATGATCACTCTTTACGAGCTAAGTGTAACTCCAAGCTCCGTTGTAACCCTACTTCCTGTTGCACCGGAAGTCTCCTGGTCCCACGAAAACGCCAGGTCGTCGTTCCACACGTGCATGAATGTGTTTCGATACGATACCCCTGTATCCATTTCTCAGCCAATCAGAGCATTTGTTGCTCGTCGTGCAGCGGAGCTATGATTTTTCATATCTCGTGGATTAATTAATGACCGCCAAATGTTCTAATTAGACTACCAATCATCGGCTAGAGTTTCTGCTTCGAATGGGACCTTGCCGAGCAAGATCGGTTTCGAATTATAAGTTTTATCGCGCAAAATGTGTTTCGGTTCGATACCCCTGTATCCATTTCTCAGCCAATCAGAGCATCAGGTGCTCCCCGTGCAGCGAAGCTATGACTTGACATACCTCGTGCATTAATTAATGACCGCCAAATGTTTTAATTAGAGTACCAATCATCGGCTAGCGTTCTTGCATTGATTAATTCTCGCGAAAGGACAATCTGTTCAGATATATGTATTTTATCGATCGTAAATATGTGTTCAGACCCATGTCCAGTCCAGCTAGACTGCATCGTTTTTTTTTAATTTTGTACGAAGAGCAACGAACACCAAACGTTTAAATTATGATATTCGTTACCACCAAACGATTACACGGTTTACATTTCGTAATTAAACCATAGGACTTTAAATTATTATGGCTGTTTGCTCATTGATCAAACGCTTACGTTATGTCTTACGTTTTTTGTGTACGATTGCCGTTACAATTAGATGCTCAAGATCGGTACTTTCTAGTTATTCAATTTGTGTTGACTCGTGTTAACACAAATGCTCACTATTCGCTGGCTCCAGCGGAATATTTTCGAAATTGCCAATGATATAGTTTGGTGTCAATTTAAGTGACAGTTCCGTCATTCCCATCTTGGCCGCCATATCCGTGACAGTAACTATGACTACGTTTACGCGGCAGTAAAGGAATAGACAAATCATAGACATTTTTATTTGTCAGGAATGTTTGGGATTGGTCAGTTCCTTTTGATCGGTATTAACTAAATCGGTTTACGATCACCGTATAAAAGTAGTCCTTGCGTGGACTGTTGTGGGCGCGTGTGCCATTTTTCGACAGTTCCAAACAGTTCGTATTGGTTCGTATTCAAACATAAGTGGTCTGTGGTTCAACAAATGTTTTATGTGTGTGATTGTGCTGGATAGGTCTGGATAGGTCCTTATCGTGTATTATTGCGACTGATCACGATTCTCGTTCTTTCTGTTATGATTGTCACATTTATAAGGCCATTAAATTTTTAGAAAATTAATTTCGTTGTGGCTTTTGCCAAAACTTGAAAGAAAGTATGGATTTCAATGAACAGAGTGCATTTGAAATGCTAAATATACTTCGCCGAGGACATACACTGGAAAAATGCAGAATATTAACCTACATTAGCAGGTAAATCGAATTATAAAGTTATATACATAACCTATGTAACTCATAATTGTAAGTTATGTATATGTGATATATACTTATAAATATGAGTTATTAATATATCTAAAGGCTAGATTAAGGACAGC
>JARQSU010000011.1:240686-268584 GCA_030142265.1 Calameuta filiformis
GAGAGAGAGAGAGAGAGAGAGAGAGAGAGAGAGAGAGAGAGAGAGAGAGAGAGAGAGAGAGAGAGAGAGAGAGGAGGCAGGAAGAATTGCCTTATTACAATATTTACGTGGAAGCCAATCGCATTCATTGAGATTAACAAAGATAGAGACAAAATACATAGGGTGTACCACAACACTCGATGGATCAGGAATTTGATGATCGACTGAGCTGGAACTTGAAGCAGCTTAAAGGATATCTGATCCTCGCGAAGAAAATTGAATCGCTGGTAACATTTAAACGGCTAAGGATATTAGGATGATAGGAAGACCTTTTTTATATAGGTAATTAAAAATAATGAATAACATGGTATACCCTACCCTGTACAAACGACGAGCACGTAGACAGCGATATTTAAAACTTACATGCGACGAGTACGCTCGACTAACCTTACCGACAGCCATCTTAGGTCACGCGAGATAAACAATTACCAAGCTTATTAATTAATTTGATGGATAGCTGGTGAACGGATGATGATTTGGAACGAGAATATCAGGATGGCGTGACTACCCTTACCTTGGCTATGACATGGGGATCGATTGCCAGGATCACGATAAAGGGGTATCCATTGTCACTGAACAATGCTTGTATGGCATCCAATACCAAGAGCACTTTATCCTGCTCACAACTGTCAAGTCCATCTACGATAATGACCAGTCTGCTCTGTTGAGCCGTAAAGCTATCCAAGCACTTGACCTGTCATGAATACAATGAAATGGTGACGTGAAATAAAAAGGATAAATTGGTCCGTAATGGAGGACCCAATTAATAATAAGATACTTGCCATTTCAGTCATAAGACTGACTTCGCTTCTCAGTGTCTGTATGAAACCCTCGCTCTTTAATGTCTCCAATTTCGCAATGCTTCTCTGAAGATGTCGTCTCTGTGAGAAGATCAACGCCTTCAATATTCTGCTCCAGGTATATAAATTTGCGATCACACTAACTGCCAGGACCAGGGCGACAGTCCCTAGGATAATGTGAACCGTAAATTCGTCGATTTTGTGTCTGAAACGTTTAGGATGATCATTTCTGTTCTGGCTTTATTCACCGGGTGGAGTATCGTCAAGTCAAGTAGGTAAGGTAACTAACCTGGAATTATTTATGCCGATGACGTACACAGTGAGTATAGAAATGCCAACGAGGAAACTGCAGAAGCAAAATTCAAAAATGACAATATGCGGCAGACAACAGAGATGCCTCCATTTCCAGGAGGAAGTAGATTTCGCTGATTTCGGCCGGAAAGCCCTGTAAAGTCTTGTTGTCAGGGACCCGTATTCAGCTTCAATGGAATCGTATAGAGATCCCACCATTTGGACAACAGCATTTTCACCAGCTGCCGTGGTACCCACACGAGTCTGATCCGTGAAGTAAAACTTTATTGGTTGAGCAACCAAGCTGTCAGTGACCTGAGCACCAGGAGGATGACAAAAGGTCACCTGGAGCAGCAGCTTCAGTGAATTTAACTTAGTGGTAAGAGCAACAGTGAAGTTGTACGGCCAGTACCAATCGTATCTACAGAAGATGCGACCCAAGGAATAACAACGATCAGTTTAAAGAAATTGTATTGAAATCTGATTAAATAAAAGGAAATTGTGAAGTCCAGATGAAATTACCTTTGATTGGCATACCAGATTAACACGAGGAAGACATAAACAACCGTGATGAGAATGAGACCAGAGGCAAGACCCACGATCCAGGACTGAACAGCCAGTCCCACTGTGACACCCATCAATAGAGACAAGTGTGTAACTACTAGGAAAAGTAAGGATGAAAACTGGAACACCGGGTCAATCCATTGTCTTGCGAAATTCTTCATCTCCTCTGAAATACCAAATCGCGTGAGAATGACATCTAGTCAGGGATCAGAAGAGCATCATGGAGTACCTTCCTCAGGATGATCATACCTTTAAGCTTGTTCAGCAAAAATGACTTGCCCGATCCCCACTTGGCATAAAGTCCAACAGTAATAGGGGTGGATAAGGACGGTTCACTAAGTATATCAGCCAGAGCGCTACTGTACAGATCATACCCCAGCATATTTTCATTATCCTCATTCGTATTGAGTCGCCCTGGATCAGAAAAAAATTCAAAAGTCAATTGAGCAATAGATATTACGGTTGCGACACTTGGTGAATAATATGAAAGACAAACGTACGAGCACCAAATATCTGTCCCAGAATAGTCTTAGGATGATTCACGTCAATATTATAGGGTGTCTCACCCTGCCTATTGGGCCGATACAACAATTGACTATTCTTTGGATTTCTCAAAAGTATCTCGACGATGGCCTTCGACCTGGCCCTCATAGCAATATGCAGGGCAGTGTCGCCCTTCTTATCCGTAGCCGAGACTTTTGCCTTTTTATCCAAAAGTAATTGTACTATTTCAGCATTGCGAGACCTGACAGCCCTGAGTAACGGTGTGTCCCCGTCTTTGGTCGCAATCTCCAGGTCTGGATTGGCATTCAGTAACAATTTCAATATTGCCGTATTGCCTTTCTCAACAGCTATGTAAGTCGCGGTTTTCTTATCCTAGAACGTGCAGGTTATTTCGATTAGTCACAGGCCCCGCTATTTGTCTATCCATATGACAACAATATCTCGTAGATTCTGACAGATTGAATGGTTCAATTAAGAACTGTGAATACAATTCAATTACCTTTCCGGCGATGTCGACGTCCGCATATTTCTTCAAGAGTGACTCAACGACGCCTCTATGGCCACCCTTCACCGCGTGAATAAGATTAGTATCCCCAGCCCTATCTTGGATATTGATATAAGCGCCAGCATTCAAAAGAGCATTGGCTATCTCGTGGTAACCTTCGCGACATGCAATAGCCAATGCCGTGCAGCCATCCTTATCTAACGCATTCACGTTAGGACGATGTTCCAGCAACAGCATTACGACATCCACGTGGTTTCCAAGCGTGGCCACGAGAAGAGCCGTCCACGAGTACTGTCGTTTAAACGAAGAGAAGAAATATTAAAGACATCCTTGTGATCGATAACGATCGTGTTCCTTACCATGCCTGCGGTGTCGACATTAGCACCGGCTTTTAATAGAGTATCGACTATTTCAACATTTCCTTTACGGGAAGCCCAAATCAACGCAGTGGTACCATACTAAAACGTAGATTATTGAATTACAAAATATCATTTGACCAGGAGGGTTGAGTATATCAATTAGTGACTACCTTATCTCCCACGTTAACCTTAGCCCCGTGAGCAATAAGATCTTTCGTAATATCGGGATATCCCCTGCCTGCGGCCCATAGTAGAGATGATATGTGAAAGTTTCCATGAGCATTGACGTCTGCTCCACGTGAGAGAAGCAACGACACCGTTTCTGATCTACCCTTATATGTCGCCCACATGAGAGCCGTCCAACCGCCCTATTGCCACATGTAATTATGATAAAAGCACAAGGAGGTTTTGATAAAAAAATAGAGTGTACTCAATTTTTATGAAAAATATACCATGTCACGATGCTCTGCGTCGGCTCCATGTTCAAGTAATTCCAAACAAATCTCTGTGTGACCTTCTTTAGCTGCGCACAACAGTGCTGTCCAGTTATCCTATACAATGAGTTTAAGATACTGATTTGTTTTATAATTGAGCATTTTTTTAACTCTCAAATAAGAATACGAACCGCATCCTCAGCGTTTACGTCGGCACCATGATTTAGGAGCTCTCGTACAAATTGTATCTTCCCCTTGGATGATGCATGTATGAGGGCTGTGCTGCCATTCTGAGGATAAATTACACGGACGATGATGATGATTTTAATGATAAATTTGATATTGAATTTTGATACGATGCAAAACAGCTAATCGTGCTTGTTTTCATGAAAACCAATGATACTCACATCGTCCCGGTCGTCCACCTGCACTCTCTTGTTCTCCAAGAAGTTCTGCAGACCCGTGAGGTTGTCATCGGTGATGTAGCTGATGAGCGAGCGATAGCACAGAGAGACCATGGAGTCCGTACGATGCAAAGTCTATGAAAAAATTGAGATGCAATTGATTAAGAACAAAAAATTGCATCGATCGATGATCAGTAATATAGCTTAGACGTTAGACGTCAAAAAATTGCGAAATTACAACAAAAGCAAAATATCCATATCGATACTCGTCTGGATGGTGATAAAAACGGAAACTAAAAAAAATTATTTTAAAATCGCAGATCGATAAACTGCATCCAGAGTGCATGATAATTTCACTCGTTGGGTCACTCACGCAAAAGCGTAAAACGTACGTTGAGCGAGACACTGAGGCTGTAAGAAGATGCTATACGATGGAGCCAAGATATAACGGGAAGCTGCATTTCCGTGCACAGTTTATCACTTTCGTCGAGAAATGCAGTTCTTACTGAGAGAATAAAAAAACGGGAACACGTTCAATATAGAGAAAATGAATCACACGGTCGCCGAGTTGCGATAAAAATAAAGAACGTGTCTGCGTAAACAGATGGTAGCCAACGATTTGATGTAGTTCGAATCAGTTCGAATAAAAGACGCTATCTCCTCTCTTATCCCAAGAGGGTCGGAAGACGCTGTGACTTATAACGATTCAGAGCAGCACGAGCTGCATCGTGTTCGTTCTGTCTTTGAACTCCTGATCATCCTCTTGGTGTCTCTCCCAATACTGCCGATGCCGAATTGAGACTCTTGAGGATTACGAAATCGGCAATTAACGGACGAGAGTGTACTCAGCGTCACAAACCGATCGTTATTGATGTTAGGTGGCACACCTGGGAGCAAACTATTAGACGTAGTTAGTGCGGTGTCTCATGCCAAAGCAGTCAGAGGCACGAGGAATCTCCGTGCTTGTTAGGGAATACATGAAGTTGAAATCACACCACCGAAAAATTCCGTGCTGAAAAATACGAGGCAGACCAGGAAACATTATATGGAAGGAATGAGAGATAGGATTTGGTAAATGGATCGGAAGTGACAAGAGATCTTGGGCCTGAAGGAACTAACCGTCTGGGAATGTCTTCGTATGCCAAAGTTGAACTTCCGGCCAGTACCATCTGACGCAGGAGCGGTGAAGGTGAGCGTCGGTACATGAATATGTGGAAAATGCGATCCAAAGGTATGATGGTGATGATGATGATGATGATGATGGTGATGACTGTAATCATCTTCGTTGTCAGTTGGTTCAGCACTCGTGCTTTGATGATGAAATCCATTTACCCAATCGGGTGGGTCGGGTATATGAAGACGTAGAAAGGATAACCTCTTCTTATGACCACGTGACGTGTCGTCCAAGATGGCGTCGTCAGTTAGATTGGTAGAACTTGAGAGATTCGAGACTGTCTGACTCTTGTAGATGGTGTCTTCATCTACCGGTTTCACGGGTAATAACGATGGGGGGACTCCTGGGAAAACACCGACCAGACTGGGTGCGATGCTCGAGCAGATGGCGACGTTGGTGATGCTGGTTCTTCTCACTGGATTCACTCCAGTACCATTTGTTGCGTATGAACGACCTGGACTAGTCTGATTATAAGGTTCCTGACCGAGGTCTTTTTTTATACTCTTTGGTACCGATCCTCCAAATTCATCCTTTTCTGCTTCTCCTGGTAAATCATTCAGGAACCCATCGAGCTCACCCTGCACTCTCTCTTCCTGTGTATGATTCCCAGCCACGACTTCTTCCTCGTTCTCTTTATTTTCAACCCGTAGATGATTTCTCGAATCTTCGTTACTCTTAGCGTGACCTCTCGGCATGGCATTCTTCACCGAAGATCGACAACCTCTACGGCTGAAACTCTTTCGGTCCAAGGATCCGCTGGGATATTAAGAATAGTCACGTATTTTTTTATTTTCATTATCTTCAGAAAAATGTGATAAGCTATAAACGAGATTAGTTACTCAGAATTTACTCAAAACTTAATACTATTAGACCTATCTAATCTAATCTGTATCATTTTGGACAAAAAATGCAAGACCAATTCAACAACCTTACTGCAGACGAGCTTCTTGTAATCTTCAGTGTCATAAATCATTAAAAAATTATATTCAAATAAAATGTCCCATTCTCTGCAAAGATGATCATTACGTCAATGAATTATTCCTTACCGAGAGACTGAGACTCTTACGTCGAATCATGGCTTCCAATCTGGACATCTTACGGACCCGATCCTCTGCCATAGCGAGATTTAAATATATGATCAAAAGCTAAATACTCAATCACGATCACGAATACAATTTCAATACGTACTACAATCGACGTGATACCCTTTTATAGTCTTCTGCGAAGACGAGATAGGATATCTCACATGAATATCGGATAAGGACGAATGGAAAGCCGC
Organism: Calameuta filiformis; assembly: GCA_030142265.1. Lineage (NCBI taxonomy): Eukaryota > Metazoa > Arthropoda > Insecta > Hymenoptera > Cephidae > Calameuta > Calameuta filiformis. The sequence continues at coordinate 247,040 of JARQSU010000011.1, forward strand.
GCGCTGATTTGCTCAGCAGAACACACTGTCACGATCAAAATAAGGAATTAAAATAAATAAAGCTAAAAATAGTCAACATCTGATTTAAAAGAATGGTTTGACTGACATGATACAATCTAATGATAAAGTATTCTGATTTCACCCTATTGATTTTCTCTATGATAATAAAGCTACGGACCCGTGATAAATTACTGAGCTTGAGCCTCTTGGCCATGATGCACTTTCAGATACTTCGAGGATGATCACCTGCTCCAATTATAATAATTCGACGAGTGAAGGTCTTCCTGGATAATGCAAAGGACGGAGCCTTGTCAACCGATACCGAAGAGACTGAAGTAGCGTGAGCGTCGCGCGAGACCGTAAAAACTTATAAGAGCTCGAAGAAGTGTTTTGCGCGGTTTATATTATCGTTGGGGGTTTAGGGTGAAGGGTGTCGCGGGTGAAGAGGGTACATACGTGCACACACGAGATGGTCATATCAACAATCCTAGCGAGACTCGCGGCAAGTAGAGTAGTGACATAACCACAAATATTTATAACGAGTGTAAGTGATAATAAGATATCGAAGTAAGGGTCTACGTAAATGGTGTATCCGAGTGCATACAGCTGCTTTGGAACAGGAGCGTCTATTTTATTGTCTAACTCTCTTTCATAACAATGTCTTCTATTTTATCGGAACATACGTGACACGTGCTCACGCAATGTCTATGACGCTTGGATCTTATCGGTTGTGTGGGAGAGAATATAAACGGCTATGGCGGCAATTCGATCTATTAGATGGTACCGCGGTTTTCTCAGTAAACTTAATGTATGTAGCGCATAACTTAGAGAATGTCGGCATACGGCAATTCTAAGAAATTGATGATTGAGATCTTATAAAACGAGTAAATAGCTTGTGGAAATGTTTGTAGCTTTTTTTTAATAATAAAAGCGCAGACTAAGTATGTTCAGTTGGATGAATTGAAACGTGTTATCGTACTTGACAAATATTTGTGAATATTAAATATCTTTGCGACGTTTATTGTAATTTTCTAAAACGTTTACCTTGGCTGACGGGAGGATACACGTTAAATCCGTGAGTTATAAAACTTCGTTGGATTAGAAATGTTTGAGGAATGATGTTAAACAGATTACGATAATAATCTGATGGATACTTGCGAATCCATAGTCCGACGTTATATAAAGAGAATGAATTTTTATTAGAGCTAATTTACGGCTAGGACGGTGTCATTCTTCGTTCACCTTCACCTCTTACGTTTTGTCAATTGATAGTGTCAAGTACAGACAGTGACGTAAAAAGATATTTGAATTCTCTCGGACTCTCGATTGATTATCAGTCGGTAACAAGTCTGTAAACGTGGTCCCATCTGTGCGCTTAACATTCTCGCATGGTAACGTACCGGCCTGATGTCGATATATACGGTAATAATTTCCGTGAAAAATTTAAAAGTCCTCGATAATCCTTATCATTAGTCAATAAGAAATAGTACAGACAAATACGTTCGATAAATTTCGAAATATACATTAGGCCCTATGCGCTTTGTGCATGACAGGGATAAATCCGTTGTAGTAAAATGTTGAAACTGGTGTCTAAAATGTCGGATGACGATCTTTTGTAGCGAAACGATGTAAATTATTAATAGGAAGTATCAAATGTGCCAAAGATTGGTAATTGCGCAAGTAATACTTGGCACTAAGGGATATCTCCATTCATTGACTCGCATTTGGCTTACGTTGTACATATGTAAAAGCAAGATATCGATGGCGAATTGTAAAAGCATTAATACCTTCTTCTCTTTGTTCCAAAAAGTACTTATCCTCTCATGCGACAAAAAAGATCCGTAGGAACGTGCAGTGACCAATGCAACAGATGTAAAGGCAGATAATTTTTTTCTACTAATGTTTTTTTTCCTAATCGAAAGTAAGCTGCTACTTTCGGACACTTTGTTGTCGGTACTGGAGTTTGAAAAAATTCCAGACAATTTTCTCATACTTCCTCCGACAATTTCTTTCCTTCTTTAAGATCCTTCGTTCGATTCACACTCAAGATACGGTCACTCAAAAGAAAACGCATCCACATCACGTTATACAGAATGCACCAAAATCGATGATCTTCGAAAGGATTATATATATTCTTGTCATTAATAGCTCAGGTAAGGACATTTCCTTAACTTTATTAAAAGTAAGTCTTTATAGTTTAACAAACTTATAACCCCCGTGTAGGATTATGAATCACGGTGAAGCGACCATTACTACCGACAGACTGTCATTTAAGGTAAAAGATAAAGCACAATATCGTTATCGCCAACAAACCAATAAGATACCCGATAATGACGAGTGATTAAAAAAAAAAAGATACTCTTTATCTCCAAGAATGAAAATAGCGAAAATCTCGGTTACTGTCAATCACGATAATAACGTTATAGCCTGCGGACATAAGCAGTAGAAAATTTCATCGATCGCTTCTTAAAATGGATACCAATTGATTAATGCCTGATCAATTGGCTAGTAAAAGACATAAAAATATTTTTAACCAAGCCAGACATTCAAGACGGAGATAAATAGACGGCATTCTCATACAGAGTCGTTATTCCGCAATGAAATTAATTTGCCAAATGACATAAGAGGCCCAAACGAATCCGGGCCAATGGTATTTTCGTTATGGCACCTAGTGCATCTTCAGCATACCCGTTACACCTATTACAAGAGGAATAACTCGTATATGAAATCCCCACGTATGTATATTCAACGTATGTTACCTCGCTGATTCGGTGCTCAATGCGATGAACAATATCCTGAGAACGTCCTTTTAGCATGGCAAACTGTTTCCTGCGACGTTCACCCTGTACCGAAACGTGAGAATATCCTTTGCTGATGGACACCGGCTTCAGGCGTAGATGAGACATTGCACCGGCAGCCTGATACGATACTTGGTGATCTAAGTTCTTTCTGCTTATCAAAAGGTGTACCTATCTTTTGTGTGGTCATCCAGGTGAAACAGCCAGATAACGCAACAATAATTTGTTCACCTGGTCTCTATTGTGCTCTATTTATAAATGACAGTCGTTGTACACAGGCTCGGTCAATGTCATGGAAATTTCCACTGGTTAAACTATGCCAGTAGACAGCGTTACGTTACACGTAAGAATTTGCAACGGTGGGAGAAGCAACGAGATGAGAAGCTCAGAGACCGACTGACAATTTAACCAAAGTTAATCGAGATTTAATTTTCGATATTAGCTAATGGGATTCCGACTCTGGAAATATAAGCATGCGATTGGCTAATCTCGTCAGGTACACCTCAGTTAACTTCGGTGAAATCGGCCCCGAATGATCTTAGGTCCTGAGCCACGAATATTTGTGGAGAAAATCGGCATTATCTTAAGGCGGGTTTACACCAAGCGAGCATTCACTGCGAACACTGTTTGCGAACAATCGCGAGCAAGACGCTCGGGCGGTGTAAACACCCGGCCGCACCGAACACCGTTTGCGAACGCTGTTCTCGAATGTTCGCGAACATTCGAGCTCGTTCCACGACTTGTCGGTAAACCGACGAATCGTCAAAGGATTCACTGTTCGTTGCTCGTCCGGTATGAACAGTACCTAGGTACTATCCGCAGGAGCAAGAACGGCCGGTGATTCTTTTCAACACTTGAGTACGTATTTGTATTATTGCGTCTTCGTGTTTTTATTTCCAAAAATAGAGTGGGACAACGAAAAATGCCTTGAACTGATAGGGTTGTACAAAGAGAAGTTAGGGCTTTGGCAATCCGATCATAAATACTACTGCCTGCGTTTCCTCCTCTGGCGGCGTTTCTCGATTTCAGAGAGAATCACTATCGACGCAGCACAGATTGCAAGCTTTGACAACGCTGGTGCCATGTTTGCGCACTTTTGTCGGAACTTCGCCGAATGTTCGAGAACAACTGCTCGATCGGGCGTGCTCAGGCAGTGTGAACGGGGTCCTCCCTTCATGTTCGCGAATATTCGTAAACGTTTGCGAACGTCTGCGAACCTTCGCAAACAATGCTCGCTTGGTGTAAACCCGCCTTTAAGGTTACTTTCTGAAGCGATAATAAGTCTCCTGTGACGTACTGCCAATAGAATGAGTAAGTGAAAAAAAGAAAATTACATTAATCTATCATTTCGATAGGTCGCACTCGTCAATCACTGTCAAAAACAGCGTAGCAGTCGCCAAGAAATTTTTGATAAGATAACATACGCATAGACTATATGAAGAGTTAAAAAATTTTTCAAAATAATACAAAGTGTCTTGAACGCTCAGGATTAGGCTAAGCAAACGCAGCTAGTGAATGTAACGCGTGTGCGCATGCGCGAATGGATTGGCGCGCTCCGAATTAGCTAGCTGTCTCAGAAAGTGTGTCGAGTGGATAAGAAATTACGCGAAGAAACGAGCCTTTGCGCAATCCTCATTTTCGCGGCAACTACCAGCAAATTATTTCCAGAAGTTGGTGACACCCAATAATCCTAATAACCTTGAGAAATCTTTGTGGTGAATCGGTCGTGGTGATTCCTCTAGTTATTTGCTTGATTGCAACACGTCTCGTAGGGTTCTCACTCAACACGGAAGACGGGCTGCGGATGAATTGACGTAATCAAATGCTTAACAGATACGTAGACCTGCCACCATACAACGAGTTCGTATAACAAGGTATCATTGATAGGAAGAACGAATTTACTAGCCGGGACATTTAGAATGAACCTTAAAAATTATACACTGACACTACTGTATAGGCAAACGAGTCTAAATGATCAGACAAGAATTGTATCTGTCCTCTCCGTTGCTACTCTTGTGAGAAACTAAAGAAACACAACAGATTCTGTCAGTCCACTCCTTATACACGCGTAAGTTGTACTCGATATTATCAATGTAAATAGCTATGATAAAAGAAAAACTAATAGGTACTAATCACCGAAGGCCACGTGCTATGTATGGTGTCATTATTGATACACACTCTTCGATATTACTAACACCTCCCATAAGAAATTTTCAGTGTAGAGTTAATCCCCATATACTCCACTGCTGTCCTCTCTCTCTCTCTCTCTCTCTCTCTGCCTCTCTCTCTCTCTCTCCCTCTCTCTCTGCCTCTCTCTCTCTCTCTCTCTTTGCCTCTCTCTCTCTCTGCCTCTCTCTCTCTGTCTCTGCCTCTCTCTCTCTCTCTCTCTCTGCNNNTCTCTCTCTCTCTCTCTCTCTCTCTCTCTCTCTCTCTCTCTCTCTCTCTCTCTCTCTCTCTCTCTCTCTCTCTATCTGCCTCTCTCTCTCTCTCGAAACGAGATTGATAAACGAAGTTACGGATACTTAACTTTAATTATTTTAATAGTTAACTCTTGAAATGATATGTATTCTTGACGCTGGGAAGGACGAGAAACTCACGATAGCTGACGCTTGTGGTATTTGGATATAGATATATTAATATTTACCGAGCCGGCCTCTGGATCGAATGTCAACCATGTCCTCGGATCAGGTAACCAGGAGTTCATTTCAACGAAGAGTCAATCCACAGGATTAAATAATTTATATAAAACTCTGGGAGAAAATAGCACGAGGAAGAAAACGATTGAAAGATTGGTAAGGCTAAGAAAGAACTGAAGCCCAATGTGCGCATCGCTATCTTTTTTGCTATACAGGCACAAAGTATGTGTGTATACGGTGTTAAGGGATCGGCAAAGGATTCCTTTGTCCCTGACGAAAACACCGGGGCCATAGTTGTCGGTAGAGAACTTACCGATCAATGGAGATGTAAATCCGTCAGTGAGTTTGACGTCGTCATGAATTTTGAAAGTTGTGTCTTGCACCTGAAAATAATAATTTTAAACGTCGTTCGGTCGAGGAATCTACACGGCCCTGGTGGTGAGCTTGCATTCGGATCAAGGCCATGTCCTGATTATTTTGTGCAGGGTGTCCCATTGCGGAAATCAACTGAGACGTGCCAAGAATTTACAGCTTGACACGCGCGTCAATTTTCAAAGTGATACGAGACATGTTAACATTGCTCGACGTCTGAGCCTATGTCGCAAGCTCCTCCACAAAATGACCGTAACCTCACCTAGAGCAGCCCGTAGAGAAAGCACTGTCATTCACCGAAAAATAATGGAGAATCTCGCGTTTTCACTCCTCGTCGATTCTTCGCACGTTTCACCGTTCACATCTTATTCGTTAGACTTTCGACGACTGAAAGATCCTCTACGAGCCACTAAACGCGATCCTGGAAAGCCACTAGTAGCTCACTGATTTCGAGCTGAAACGAGCTTTGTCGTTTCCTTTCATTTGATACCCTATAAGATTCTTGGCACTAGCTGGCGCACCAAGCGTTCTTGATATTCTCTGTCAGCTGATTCAGCTGGGTGCTAATAGTACACGTAGGTTTGCTAAACCGACTTTAACCAACGAGAAAAAACTGATTTGGATTCAAGAGCAGCAGGACGCTTTTTGAACTTGCTCTACTAAGGATGTTGGCCCTACCGCAGAAGAAATATTACAGGCAGCGGGCACACTCTAATCCTATTGCTGACCACTGTATAGACTAGTGAGACAAATTATTTTACTTCATTCTCACTCATTTTTGTTATTTAAACGGGACTAAGATTTTTTTTGTATATTCTTATTTCAGTCCTTCTTCGCCATATGAAATGAACTGGAGCTCCTTATATCCAGAATTTTTTTCAACAAGAGAAAGTCAAAATGAAGATGTGTCTACAAAGAAAGTAGAATTTGCTGATGTAGGTTGTGGTTATGGAGGGCTTTTAGGTTAGTTAGACATTTGTTTATCATATCTTGACTAGATTTACCCAAGGATTATATTAAGATTTTTCTGACAGTTACACTCTCTTCTATGTTTCCTGATAATTTGATTGTTGGGATGGAAATCAGAGTGAAAGTGTCTGACTATGTTATGGATCGCATTGCAGCATTGCGTTCACAATATCCAGGCCAGTATCAAAATATAGCTTGTTTAAGGACTAATGCTATGAAGTATCTACCTAATTACTTTCATAAAGGACAGGTAAAAATATCCTATTACAAGCATACTATTCTGTTCTAATCATTACAAGGAAATTATTGTTTTTGTGCAGTTGAAAAAGATGTTCTTCCTGTACCCAGACCCACATTTCAAAAAAGCAAAGCACAAATGGCGCATAATTAATAAATCTTTATTGGCCGAATACGCTTATGTATTAGCATTGGATGTGAGTATTTTCAAACTTTAAATAAATCATTAGTAAGCTGTCTATTAAATTGGTACTTTTATTATTCAAAGGCTATGGTATACACAGTTACCGATGTGAAGGATCTACATGAATGGATGGTACAACATTTCGAAGAACATCCATTATTCGAAAGAGTTTCAGACTCACAGTTGGTAAGAATCAACAATAAATATTCATATTGTAATTTATACCATAGTAAAGAGTTGTTCTAAAGAAGATGTCACTAATGTTTTGCAGAGTACAGATCTCATTATAGAAAAATTATATGAGAGTACTGAGGAAGGTCAAAAAGTGACAAGAAATAAAGGTGACAAGTTCCTGGCCGTTTTTCGACGGATTCCAGATCGCTACATGCAACAAATTAGTTAATCTTATTTTTTAATAAAATTTGTATATAAAGGTTTTCATTCATTGACTTTGTCCAAGAACCCAAGCGTAATCAGTCTTATAAATTATTGAAAGTGACGGTATATGGTATATCTGGATTTTCATTGATATTTGATTCTTTCTTAATCTGACTCACTGTGGCAGGCTCTGCTTCTATAAAAAAAAATATCGATACATCTAAACACCAATATCCAATTGTTAACAGAAAAAAATTGTATCTTTGATTACTTTCGCTATCAGAAACCATTTTAATTTCACGTAACTGCGGACATATTTTCATATACGTAATATCCCTGACGTCAAATGGCTGTGCTAAGTGTGATATATCCAAAACAAATTCTTCGTGTATTATCATGAATGTCATCTAAAACAAATGACACATGTTTATCGCGACTAGTTCATTTTTATTGATAATAAACGTAATAAACTCACGCGTTCCAGTATTGCAGCGATGTATCTTTGAGGAGGTACAATGTAAGAATTCTTCATTAATTTTCTTCTGCGTACTTCATTAATAGAAAATTGAGAATACTTCAAATCTTGGTTATCGCTCAAGACTTTCAGTGCAACATCCTCAAAAAATTTGCTATTTAAAATTTTCCTAAGGACAAATTCACAATCACAAAAATTCCAAATACACTGTACAGTTTTGAATATTTTACCATATCATCCCCTCCAAAATGAAGCTGGCGATATTTATCAAATTTTCCTCAACAACGCGTTTAGATCCATTCATATTCAAATGTATTTCGTTCGGCGGATAATTAATTAATTGCTGCATAACAGTAGTTTTCAAATCTTCATCTTGAGTACCATATATATAACAAAGAAAAGTAACAGCCTTATGAAAAGGCAGAGGTCTTTCCCTGATTTCAGTACGTGGCATCTGTTTCAGAAATTAATCGAAGGCAGCATATTTTTAAAAAATCAAATAATAAATGTAACGTACAGGAACATCCGTGCCCTTTTCCGTAATAGAAAATTGTCCTTTCAATTCCTGAGATTCAACACGACAAACTAAAATGTTCTTCTTATAAGCACGTCGTTCACTAATGTTAATAAATTCGCACGTAACATCAGGATTAATTTTGCAAGCATATCCACCGGTAATCACAGTCACATAAAATGTTTGAGGTGTTTCCGGTTGTATTCGACCTTTACGTGGCTCAATATGAATTGAAATAATTCCTGGCAAATCATAGCTACAAAAATAATTGCATTTAATTCAAAGAATTCGTCATATATAAAAGATCCTTGGAAAGCAAAATAAATAAATATATCTGAAACAAACTTTTTCCATTCGTAGCCAAGCACGTCGGTACTGAGAGTACTATGAATCATCAGTATCCTGGTGATCTTGCTATGTGTTCCTATAGGTGGTAATATTATATGATCCGTATTAAAATACACAGGTACTTGGTCAATGGAAAATGTATCGTGAACTGGTGATATTTCGGTAAGAATTTGAGTTTTGAAATAGCCTGTAGTTTCGCAATGGAGTTGTAATTCTGTCATGTTATTTCCAAGCATCAGAGGAACATTTGCCTATTGTATTATTATACGTATGAAATATCCGGTTATAGCGAATACAAAATAAACAGTAGGTATTGCACATACATAAAATTGTCCTGAGTGTCTCGGCTGAAATTTTAGTATTATGGGTTTGTAAGAATTTTTTGGTAGTCTGCCAGAAGGACGAAGACACGAAAATACTTCGTTGAGATACGTCTTATTGGCTTTGCGTAATGAATTAATGTCCAGTGAGTAAGATACGTCATGGTTAGTATTGTTGTACATCCAACACATCTAAATATTGATTGTTACGGATAATTAATATTGTACGTAGGTTAGTTTGAAAGCTTTGAGTCTATCGCATAGACATATACGAATAGATTAAGCGAGAGATAGGCTAGCACGTGAGTGACTGTGACCGCTGGATAGAAAGAAAACACTGCATGTGGGGCCGGCTTGTCCTTGTCTAATCACGTATGCGCAACGTAGTCATGTAGTGCGTCTACGTTTGTCTTGCGTCCACGTTTGTCTTGCGTCCATTTGCGTCTAATATGTGTAGTAGTTGACATTCGCACATGCGCGGTTAGACAATGATAGAAGGGGCCCAGATGGAGTAGTCTCTTTTTATGCCGGGGACGCTTTCTTGGCCCACTCCCGTGGTCTATTCTTATATGTCTATGGTCTAGCATGAATGGCTTGGACTATATTGTGTAACATCGCCAAGGTTTAAAACTTTTAGACTGACCTACGTATGTGTTTCAATGTTTATTGACTGTTTGAGTTACCTGATAAATGGGATCAAAATCCCCGATATAAATACTTTCGAGATTTGCCTGCGATCCATAAAGCATCATAGCTTCGGATTCTTGTTCTAATATTGTGAGCATGTTTGCTTTCAAAAAAATGTGACGATTGTTGCTTAATATAAAGTCCCACTGAAGTTCTGTTGTTCCTGGAAATTTGTAAAGCAACTCTATCGTCAACATTGCTTCTTTCCTGGGCTGTAAATAATGTAATATTAATACATTTCATTGGTTTCTTGTTATCTTGTAACACGGAGAATTGTTTTTATTACTTCCAGAGTTCCTGCTTTTGGATAAATCTTGCATGCTTCTCTGTGTATACAATTGTATTCAATAGATTGAAACGAGAAGCTCCTAGATTTGACGATACGTTGACAAGAACACAGTTGAATTCTTTTCAAAGTCCAGGAAACGGAAACGGAAGTTGGATTAACCATGAGTAATTTTATAAGAAATGGATTCTCGTGTACAGTGAAGGCTGGGAAGTGCATTACAATACTTCTTGTCTCGTCAGGCGTTACATCTTTTATAATGGAATTCAATCTATGGAGAAATATATAATTTTTCTTTCATTATATTTAAATATTGTTTTTTTTTTCTACTTGTTTATCTGTATCATTTTCCATAAAAGAATTTTGCTTATATTTGGACCAGATCCATGGTACAGCAGATCTTTGATCTAAAAAGAGTCAACATTAGAATCGTTATCGGTTGATTATAAACGATTACACGTACTTTTAAAAGGGGCATAATACAGGCGCAGTTTAATGTGCAAACTTCTCGAGGTTCCGCAATCGACACTGTTTTTTCAGTCTGAGTATTGATTCTGACGTAGTAACGAATCGACAATTCGTAATACCCAGACTCCTGTGGTGTCAATCGAACAAGGATTTTTTTATTTTGACCAGGATGAAGAGTCTCCAAAACAGGATGAATTCGTAAATCACGCTTTATGTCGCCAATTGGCCAGCTGCTCTGTGCACACTCTATTTTAAAGTGAATCTTTACGGCACTGAAGTTAAATAAATGAAAACTAAGTTCCTGTGATTCTCCATAGGCCTGAATTCCAAAATCCAGCACTTCCGGTAGCGCCTGATAGTTTTATTTGTTTGACTATATATGAGATTATTAATTAAAACAATAAAAAGTAATTAATTACAACAAGGTAGCCAAGCTCGCATCTTCCTATTGCTTTTACACTGATATTTTGCGTATTTCCAATAAAACGTCCATTTCTCAATCCCCTTAAACGGCAATCAAGACTGAAAACGTATTCGCCTAATTTTACTGGACAGAACGTCCAGTTTAATATAACTATCTCGTTTGCATGAATTTCGCCACTTGAAGGCGCGATGCACAGTTCTTTAGGTAAGTTATGAAATGAATACCTGAATTAATTGATAGAGTTAATAATAAAATTGAATGATAATTATGCAAAGATAATATCGACTCATATATACGTTATTCGATGACGCGTTATGTTTCGCATGATGACTTCTTTCTCCTGATGACATTCAGGATAGACTGGTAAAAATTCTACTAATTCATTATCGCCTATAGTTACATGTGGAAATTCCGCGTATGCTTTGAAATCAATGTAAGCCTCATGTTTGGGATTTTCATTAAACTGTACCGCCCACCGTTCCATATACAGTAAGTTATTCTCAGCCTTAGGAAACATGCCCAGGACGATTGCGTGATGATTTCTATAATTTTAAATAATTAACTTGCATTACTAAAAATTCAATTGAAGATAACATTAAATATTTCACATATTTAAGAGAAAATGTTAAACCTGTAAATTGTACCCAGAAGCGGCTTCACGCTAAAATGAGTTAGATGTGGCGCCACAAAACGAAAGGTTAATGGAAGATATCCATGATTTTTAATGACAAAAGTCGTGTAAACTGCTTGCGAAGGTGTGGTCGGTGGTGAAATAACTATTTGAGGAAGTTCATATTGCGGAATCCATCCAGTAGACGTTAGCGGAAATGAATGACCTTGAAATTAATTAGCAATGGAGTTATGTATAATTCAATGAATGTAATATGATGATAATAAAATATATACATACCTAACATTCGAACAGATGATACTAAAGGAACGAACACTATCGATTCTTTTGATTGGCTTTCAATCTCGTTTTGAAATTTATCATTATTCCACAAAATGTTGGCGAATAATTCTCGATGATAAACAGTTGATTCCTTATCAGGTTGGAAATGAGCTTCGAAGAGAATTGATTGCTGGGCATGTACTATGGCGCTATTGGGACTCATAGTGAAGATATTATCGATATCTGTAATAAATAAAATTTCTAATGAATTTATTTAGTTCTTTTGCAATTGCATTCTTTACCTTCGTCCCATTTAATTGAAAAGTCGATCTGACTGTGATTTGTGAAACATACGGTATGTGTTGTATGATCGCTACTGATTTTACCAAAATTGATGTAGTTAGATGAAAGTGACGAAGGCGGAGTATATCCTTCTAGGACAAAATTATTGTCTTTCATGTATCCTTCGAAACTTTTAAATTCTGCTGGAGTATTCGGAAAAGTCTCAAGACAGATGTTATCTTCTTTAAGAAATGGATCAGTGTAATATCCATAAAGTTCCAAAATAATCGGACCCTGAATCAACGTTTATTTGGTTTTTCTTTTTCAAGTCTAATTAAATAATTTGTCCGATAGGATTACCTGACTTTCTATAATACAAGGAAGATACATGACGCAGCATCCAGTTTTACGAGGGATGTAAGTGATTGTCAGAAGTTGGTTATCAAATGGATTAATTATTCCATGATACAAGTTCAATTTGAATTGGGATTGATTCTCGTCGATATCAAACATAAATCTTCCTTTAATATTGGAATTATTTGTCATCCGAATTCTCTTCTTGATCGAGCATTCATCGTTGGAACAAATCATCACAAGTTTTGACACGGAAAATTGAATATCAGGGCCTGCACGAAGAAAATACAAATACAAAATAACCATAAAATTGCGATTATTTAAATACAAAAGTTTTATTTTATTAATTACCAATGCAATTTCCTCGTACGATAATTTTGTACCGCGTAAAGTCACAATCGTCTACTATAAAATAATCCGTATTCTTATGAAAATACGTAGTCGGCTTGTAATAAATATGGCAAATAAAAGTTTCTCCAGGTAGGAGAGACCAGGCATATTTTTCCAAATTGAAAACATAATCCAAAGGATTCGTAATTGGATCTCTATGAACCTCGTACGACTGTTCTTTCTGAAAAATATTTATTAAAATTAATGTACAATAAGGAATTTTTCCTGAAACTAATTTACACGGCTCTGATTGCGTAATTTGATGATTTCAGTAGCCGTTGTACCCAGCGCGACATTTCCAAAGTCAATTTCTAGTTCTTCCATAATTGCACTGGAGAAACGTCCATACATAGCGTATCATACAGAAATTGTCAGACGGATTTATGAGTTTTTAAATGCATGCATTTTCAAATTGAAAATCGTTACCGCCAAAACATTGATGGAAATGCACTACGTGTGTGAATACGTATAGTAATAGCATCTCATCTCTGGCATTTATGGTGATAACGAAGTCGTCTTTTTTAATATTAATAAAATGATTCAGATATTGACAGTTGATAAATGCAAACATTCTATTGGATATAAAACAATTGGTATATTCTAACCAACCAATACAACATTAGCTTTAGTTGAGTTTCCAGCTGATATTTTTCTTGCAAATGTAGAAGGAAAACAAAGAGTAACTGTATGACGTGTTTTTCGTATCGGTTTAGTTAATCGGTATGCTACGTGAATTGGGTCTCGTTTAACAAATATTTTGTTAGAGCAGTCATACTCGTGAATCCGTGGAACAATTAAAGTCTTGTCATCTTGGGATCCTAGACGCTTAAAACAGTGTCAGCATCTTTATGGCTCTATGACAGTTCTAGTTCCTCCAAAATGGTCGTAGAGTGTACTTCGAAGATTGTTTACCAGTTACTCTTGTCGAGTGTTATTTTGTATAATGTGGTCTTTTGCGAGCTGTATGTAAGATGTGAGTTTTAATAATCTTATTGTTATCATAATTCTAACAAGAATTGATACGACTTCCGTTAAATAATATTCTCATAAATATTATTTGACATTCCAGACCCACTGGAGAGTGAGAGGATTTGCCATCCTCTGGCACGAAAGGGCAAGATTACTGGGTCCACCAGTATACTCAACTTAAATGATGTGAAGACTGCAATTATTGTTAAGCCTGAGCACATGTTCGATAGGTGGATTGTCACTGCTGATAGATATTGTAAATTTACTGTTGAAACGCACAAAGGAGTGCAGCTCTTTGCTGCTATACAGAAAATGTCTTTCCGACGAAATGGCACCAAATGTTTAGATTATTTAAAGGTAAGGACTTTTTTGTTTGTATCGTTTAGATGATCTATTAGATTGATATGATTTACTAATCAATTGATGTTTAGTTTAAGAGACGGGATGGTTATGAATCTGAAGAATTTTGTGGCCAATTTGATTGGAGAAGCGCGAGGTATTTCAGTTCTTCTGAAACAGAAAGTTCTGAAGAAAATGAAGATACTGGGTCTTATGCTATAGTTGATGTCAAAGGAAAACTACAAACTAAGATATTTATTTCTAAGGAACCTCTACAGAAAGACGAGATACTGGATCTAAATATTGTATACACTCCTTATACAGGTAACAAATGTGATTAATAGGAATGATAATGAGATATGCGAAATTAATATTTAAATTACTTAATTACTTATGTTTCCATTACAGATTGTGAAAAAGTTGACTCAGAAGAATTTTTGCCTGTGCGTGAAAGCACGTGTATTTGGAAAGATTTCTTTTGTGATGGTTATCTCAACTGTGCTTTTGACAATTGCGTTGCTGAAGAGAATGAATGTCCTGGTATAATTGTAAGCAATGGTACTGGAACAAAAGTGACTGTTGGTGCAGTGACTACTATATTTTTATGCTTCCTCATATTCGTTGTATGCTTGTGGATATGTCGAAGGCATAAGAAATTATGTTGGTCATCAGACTGTGCAGGACCAACTACTGCCAATGATAATATCCCACAATTAGAAAGACAAATGAATAGACCTGTTGATAGTCCAGTAGCCTCAGCACCGATGTTGGAAGTAGTGGTACCAGCACCTGTTCTAGACAAGGATTTGCCCCCTAGTTACGATTCTTTGTTCCCTAATCAACCGAATCCCACAACCACACAATAACAAGTAATCTCTCATCGGTAAGTTATCTAATGTTTTAATTAGATAAAATCGTACAATTTGCTCTTGCGAATAATGATTTCATCGCTCTAACGAGCCAGTTCAATAGTTCCCATTTGTATTCCAATAACTGGAGATTAAAATAAGATACGTCCATATAAGAATCTTCTAAACACTGACTAACGGTACTTAACTTTTTAATGTTTCGATACCAATTACTTATCAAATAGTAATCGTCTAATCATTGTAAGAAAAAAATCTCATTGTTTTGTTTTTTGTGAATCTCATCATGCGATGAAGCTTCGAGTTTTATTCATAATCCAAAGACACGTAAGAACAATGAAGAGGTGTTCGAAAGTTAAGGAGAATTTCTATAATCTGCTTCAACTACTTATATTGGACAATAACTTTTGAATAAAAATAAATTCCAGGAGAACTGCTTTAACTTTACTATCGATTTAGTATTATAGTAGAGTTAAATTCGTGAATAAGACTGCTATGAATTCTTCTCATTGCGTATGAAGAAACCTAACTTTTTTTCCCCACAAGTAACGTAGTTTATTCGAACAAATGTATAAAGCAGTGACCTCAATACTTTGTAACTGATTCTCCGAGTACACATGTATCTCTTAGATCTATATACATATGTATAACGTAGGATAAGACTATAAATGAAGACCATGAACGGGATACTCCTTTGTATTTAGAAAATATGTCAGAATTAATGAAAACGTATAAAACATATTCTATTTACATGTGCCTGCCATTAACAATATGAGATTTTCGACTTGCATATCCATATTGACTTTACAAATATCACTAATTATAATATCACATAGATAGATGTATATTTTGGAGTTGCTACAGCAACGTATATAATATAAAACATAAAACCACTCTGATGCAGATGAATCAATGTTCTGTAAATATTGAATTTGTAATAAAATGAAAATTAAATACACAACGATATCACGTTATCTTCCTAGGTACACTTAAGCGTCTATCAGATTTTACGCACAAGGAGATACAAAATGTTGTACAATGCAATCAGAATTTTTTAATTTAAATTTAATGTAAAAAACGTTTTTTAGTCAAAACATAAAAAAACATTATACTGAATCGTTCAATAATTGCAAGTATTCTTTATTTGTGTGAGACATTATAATCTGATACGCAATTAGTGCATTAAAGTTTTTTTTAGATCAGGTATTCAAGGACAATAAAGTACTCTTGTTTATTCATATTATCTAATATATTTTGGCGTCTTGTACAAAAAATTTAATTTCAAACGTGACAGAATTTTACGGCTCTTGTGCGGCAGTGTGCTCCAATAGCCACAGGGCTCCATTAATAATATTGTCAATCTCCACAGGACCTGATCCCAATGGATGATTATCCTCATAGACTAGCATCCTGTGAATAAATTTGTCTTTTATTATTTTCTGATTGAAAATAAAGAAAATATCAGCCACAATTACCTAGTCTTGACATTATTGGCCTTGAGACGATGGTACCAAAGTATTCCCTGAGAACACGGTACCCGCAGATCATTGGTACCAATGCAAATCAAAGTTGGTACACGTACTTTGTCAGCATGGACAATTGGCGAACAGTTAAACATCTTGACAAACATTTCTACGGATTTTTGTTGCGGTATTGACTCATGGAAAGGATACGCAATTACAGCAGTACACCTAAAAACCATGAAATAAAACGCAATGAACCTTTTAAAGATATATGGACCATTGGGGTTAATCGTGACGCGCTAATTTGTTCTGATTGGATAACTTGTTGTATCATAAGAAATAGGTACGAATTTATAAGTGGGTTCCTATTTCTTGAATTTTGCGGTATTGCTTAGTTTCGTTCAATCTCTTATTAAAAATGCATTAGTTCTACGGCAAGGCTTACGCGCAATCCTGGAACGCGATTCTTTCTTCCCTACTCAATGTATTGCGACTGAAATACAAATCGATAAATTACCCGAATAGAAAGACATTTTTATTAATGAACGATTATCCTTACCAATCTGGTATATCTGATATAGTATACATGGCAGCAATGTCGATCACTGGATTTCTCGCTACAACAGCCCTAAATAAATTCTGGAATTCGAATACTATCTGTATTAAGATTATGCTATGGACTTATATGATTTATTAGAAATTGTTTTTTAAGATACCGAATATTGGCCGCTCAAGTGAGCCACCAGGAAGCCACCGTGAGACCCACCGGAGAGTCCCATACGCATTGGATCTAGCCAAGGAAATCTGCGCAAAGCTTCTTGTGTCGCTTCGATGCAATCCTTGACGTCGACGTCGCCCACTTTTCCTTGGAGGAACTCCACATTCTTTGCACCCATTCCGGTAGATCCTCGGAAGTTGACTTGGAGTATTCCAAATCCTTAAATTTTTTAATATACCAGTGGTTCTTGAATGTGACATGGATATTTGAATTGTGAATGGTATTGCTTATATTTACCCAACAGGGCAAAGACGGTATGGTCCAGAGAAAAAACGTTTGCGAATGAAGCATGAGGTCCTCCATGAGGGGCTACTATTAACGGAGTCGATTTGAGGTCACCATCCTTTGGTCCAAAGTATATAGAATTGAATTGTTCTGAAAAATATTATTACATATACTGAATCCAACAGGTTTATTAACTTATGTTTACACAGATTGTATAAGGTGATACGTACTAACTTCATCATTGTTGTCATACAAGTGTTCGATTTGCTCGTACTTGATATTCTCAAGGCCAGGAATATCTTGCGGAGAAGTAATTTCGGTTCTTGAAATATTTCCAATGCTAGAGGCCTGCGCATTGAAACGGCCTATAGTAAGGCGAGAAGGTTCTATCAAGGACGTCCTAACGAAGGCGATTACGTTGTTTCTCACATCCAAAATTGTCAGGCTGCTGCTGTCGTTTTCGATTTCAGTAACGACCTTCGTTTCTGAAAGTCATAGTGTTCTAATGACAATAATTTTTTGTATTTATTTAAAATAAAATAAAAGCAGCACACCTACCAACATTAACGACGTATGATCTAACGTTTGAGCGTTGAGCCGTACTCAAAAATAAATACTTAGAGTCTGCACTCCAGCATCGTCTAGGTAAACTTCGATCATATAATCCGTAAAATTGTTTCTCATTATTAATTGTAATACTAATATGAATAACGTCAATCAGTATATCCATCTAGAAGTTGATAAAATGATTTCTGATTATCACAAGAATCTAGTAGCCAATTAATTTTATTAATGGATAAGGACCTTTTCTCTGGATGCTTCCCATTCCATTCGCATCAGTCTGTGAGCATTGTGATGTGGTCCATCAGCTTCCCTTTCTAACCAGACAAGATATTTTCCATCCAAACTGAATCGGGGCGAACGCACTGCATATCCGTCTAAAGATATTTTTTCTGGAACGTAGTAAAATCATGCGATTTAATTAAACTATGATCAGATAAGTGAATAAATATTTCATTATTGAATTTGCTTCATACTGAATTCTCCATTCTTCAATAAGAAGATCCATGAATCTCTGTTGGAACAGGCGATGAGACCTAGATACCTGGGTTCGTGTCTCCATGCTACACCTACAACGTCTTGGCCATCTGGAGTCCAAAGTACCTGGCCAGGGGATAGGTCATCCGGTACTCCGGTTAAGGCATTAATCGTATCTGTATTGGTATCAAGAATGACTACGACAGGCCTGTGCTTTCCTACCAATTGCTCTCCCCAATGAGGTTTGTATATATATTCGTTTCCCTGTGGAGTAATAAGCATATTAAAGAATATAGCGAAATACGATAATCAGTTTACCCAAAAATTAATTAAATTTAGATATACATATCTTAATCTTGAACTACTTACTTTTGTCGTTTCCTCTTCTTCTCGTTTTTCTTTCTCCTTTTTGTCTACTGATTTCTGTTTATAAAATGCTTCTGATTTGGGAAGATTTTTTTCAGCAATGTAAAGCAATTTACTCTTATCCGGAGACCATTGAAAGGCTCCAAACTCAGCTGTAACAGATGTAATGCATTATAGAAGATAGATTGACACACATTAATTGTTAATCAATGTTGTTTACTACGTACAGTCAGTATACACATCACCATGTACATCCAGAGCAGTTAAGTCATAGTTTTTGACAAGGTGCTGTCTATCCCAAATTTCTATAAATTGTCTGGAAGCATTATCAACTGTTGCTGACCTTAATACAGCTCTACGTTGCTCATCATCAGATAATACAGATACAACCCTGTTACAATTATAATGTAAATTATTGGTCTGTCACTCTGATATAAGCATATGTAAATTGCTTTATCTTCATTGACAAAAATACATACTCTGTTGTTATATCAATAGGAAAGCTCTCTGATACAACCTGAAGATTAGAATCTAATACATGCTCCTGTACAAAACTCTGGTTTGTACGTCTCTCAAGATTTCTTTGAGACCACTTACTTTGCACTGTCACTCCGTTACCTACAACTTTTATAACTTTGGCAGTAGACAAAGAAGGATTTTGTACCACAGACTTATATATCTTTAGTACTTTATCAATCTGGAGCAATAAACAAAAAGAAGACATATATAATAAAAAACAAAGGATAGAATGCTTAATAGTAAAATATTTTTTTACTTGAGGAGATGCCATAGCTGTCAGAAATCTGGTACCCACTTATAAATAGTAAAGATTACTGTTATGTGGTAATCGTATAAGAACAGATTACAGTCTGATAAAAAAACTTGCTCAGTGCTCCAATTTATAGACTGTCACTGTATCTTTAGCAGGACACTACCGATAAAAGTGAAGCGGGTGGGATGGATGCTCCAAGTAATACAAATGGCAATGATTTAGATAAAACTATTAATGGCTTTTAACAAGATATATATTCTTCTTCACTTCAGAAAAAGGTCCGATTGCACTCACGAAGTAGAACTGTAGTTCAATAATACAGTGGCGCAGAAATGTTCTAAAATAACATGATGCATTCTTCAATTCTATTTATATCATTAGAGAATGGAGGAATGACATTGCATTGAAACTCAAACAATTTTGTGCGATAAAAAAGAAAGAAATGTTTGAGACAAAAAAGTATAGGTTTTGAAGTATTATTTGTTCCTTCTTTCCTTTCCTTATGGCTGACTCCTCTAATGAGGAGATGTGCCAGAAGTATTATTTGTTACTATCAGAGATGAGTAGGGAGTGGTAGGGAGATTGCCAATGCAGAGATGAGTAGGGAGATGCACAACGCTCCGGTTTTAGGCGATACCAAAAGCATGGCGCTAAATCGTAACGGCGAGTCCGGGAGTAGGATTTCGTGATCATCGCCTCTGTCGACGTTGCAGATTCTGCTGTAGCGCGCAGGTCATGATCATCGTTCCAGCCGGTATTGCAGTCAGCGTGAACACAAATGGATTGCTCGGTGGTGGGAAAAAAGTTGCCGCCCCTCGCAAACCGTTCTCGACAAGCAGGTGGGGCAGCAAGGTCTTTCGTCCAATCAAGCCCTGAACATTTGTATGGACGTAGTGCGCAAACAAATGTGTATATTCAAATAAATTTCAAAATGATAAAAAATGCATAGAAATATTGGTTTTCACTTTTTACCTCTTGTCATGCCAAAAATGAACTTTAAAAAATGAATGGCGAAACTCGTTGGTAGGTAAATGAAACGCCGAAACGACCAAGAAAAGTTCGAAGAGAAATTTTGAGATATTATAAATCAATGTTTATCATAAATTTAAATCAGTATGAAACGAGCATCATGGCTGAGTCGGTAGCCTGTCGCGTTACAACGCTGACGGTTACGGGTTCGATTCCCCATGAAAGGACTCCTGTTCCCATTTTTTTTTCATTTTACTACAAACATTTTTGAAGTTTCCTCTCTGTCAACCCCTCTCGGTTGCCCAAACTTTATTTTAAGTTTATAAAATATTTACAAAAAAAAGGTCACTGGAATCGAACCCTCACTGTCTGAACTCCGAGCATCCACACAAAACGCCGAAACGATCGAGAAAAGCTTTGAAAGAACTTGGAGCCTTTCTCGATCGTTTTGACGTCTTTTTCTTAAAATTTTTATTTATTAATATTTTCAGGAGAAAAATAAAAATTCATTCATGCATTCCGTGATTTCGAAATTATTTTTTTAACATTTTATCTATGACAGAATCAACTGATATTTTAAAAATCGTAACCGTCAGTGTTGAAACGCGACAGGCTACTGACTCAGCCATGATGCTCGTTTCATACCGATTTAAATTTATGATAGACATCGATTTATAATATCTCAAAATTTCTCTTCGAACTTTTCTTGGTCGTTTCGGCGTTTCATTTACCTACCAACGAGTTTC
>JARQSU010000011.1:268684-283259 GCA_030142265.1 Calameuta filiformis
ACCAACGGAACCCAGCAAGGAAGGACATCGAGTGGGATTTCAAGCGTCCCGCTGAATTAGACGTTCGGAGCGTTACAGTACATACCTCGTGGCGACATCTCGCGGTTCATAAGAGTGTGAGCTCACAGAAAAAAATGCATTGACTTAAACGGAGAAGATCTTTAAATTATTATATATAAGTAAAAATAAGCTTGATTTTTAGTTTAATTGAACTAAACATATGTATAATGTAAACGTACATCCTCTGTTGTGATGCAAAATGTAAGTACATTTTAGTAAAATGCATAAATTGAAGAGTTTAGTGGGATCATTTTGAAGGTTATATTCATGTATACCAAAAGACTATATATGATCATTTTAAATTATCTACTAATGTTAAAGTTTAAAATCAAATTTAGAGAAATGATGATTATAAAAATGACTATAACTAAATTTTAATACCTTCCACAGCTCAACTGTCCTACGAAGCATAATAATTATCATGGATGTAATTATCAAAACAGGATTTGAAAAGATTGTCCATGACATTCAGTTTCAACCTGAAACAGTTCCAAAAGGAACAGCGCTATTTAATAGCCATCATGTGATCAACGTTGAAGAGCACAGAAAAAGTGGACAGAGCTTATGGATTCAAGCTCAAGTTATCAGACAAACGTCTGTGCACGCCACTCCGTATGCTACCAAATTAAATGTAAGTTTCAAATCTAATATTGCTTTAATTACTGTGTTTGTACTTTTAGGTCCTTACTCATATCTCTCTCTTAGCGCTAAAAGACGTCTATTAGTCGTTAAAAGACAGCAGATAAGAGAGGCCTTACTCATATCTCTCTCTTAAGCCACTATTATAGAAAAATCGCTAAAAGACGCTATAAGAGACGTCTATTAGAGACTTCATTTGTTTTCTGACCGCTATTAGCCAGCTGTCAAAATCTGTCAAAATGGAATCCATCGACGATATCCAACACGTCGCCGATGTGCGCGAAGTGAATGCGATGCGACAACATGTTCCGCTAGTTTTTCGTGATCGAATTGATCCATTTGAAGTGTTTAATGATCGTGAATTTCGTAATCGGTACATTTTAAATTTGAGGCTTGCTCAAGGCGCGACGCGCAAAGCGCATGCGCGTGGCACGGCTGCCGTGTCTATGCAACGTTGCCACGATCATTTTCCTAATAGCGCATTTAATAATAATTAAATTTAAATTCCTAATCGTCTTTAACTAAAAGACGCTTAAAGGCGACTATAAGAAAGAGATATGAGTAAGGGCCTTAGTTTTTAATGAATGGGTGATGAAATATTGAATGAAAAATATTATTTTAGATAAATACTGCTCGCAAAGTGAAAGGTGTTTCATGTACGTGTGTATATAACCAGAGTGGAAGGTGTAAGCACATAGCAGCTTTAATCCATTACGTCAATCACGATGAGAGCTTATCCAAGACAGACTATGAGCAACAAAGTTTTTCTGACTTGGCTTTATGAAGACAGGACTATGTTCTTCAATATCTGTCTGTATTTGAACATCATTATGATAATCATTGTTGATGTATCGAATACACGTAAATGTTTTTTCTGAAATAACTGAATCCACATATATTTCCACTTGGCACTCCTTATCTTCATAAGTTAAAACATGATCTGTCACGATATTAACTTGTTCATCACTAACTTGCATTGTCATATCTAACACTGGGTTGGATACTTGTTCTACGTTAACTGCAGTTGACACTTGATCTTTTTCCACTGAAGTTGATAATCAATTTCTTTTTTTTCTTCGTTCCACGAAACGAGCATGTCTGGCTATTCTGCTTTTATCATTCACTATTTTTCTTTTGTATATAGCAGGAAATATTGTTGGAACATAGCTGGGGCTTAACGGATCATTGGACCACCTATTTTCAACGAAATGTGCACTGCAGATGTGATCAGACCTCTTAGGAGTCCACGATGACCCATCAGGACTAAAAAAAAATCAAATAAAATATTGATCACTGCTCAGTGCAGTTAGTGGAGTAAACAAGTATGCTTGTTTACTCTCATGTCAAAAAGTAAGGTTACGTGACTCACTTGATTCTCTTCACAGCTGCTATCCATTTAATTCTTTGGTCGCTTCTGTGGCTGGATGTAGGAAAAGAATAGAATTTTATCTTGCTATTTTCACCATTATTTTTACAATTCACTACACAACAATTAGTGTGACGCATTTTTTTGCTCTAATTGTAATACTCGCAATAGTAAAAATTCTTGGAGCAGCTGCCTGCTCCGGCCGCCATGAGCGCTTCGGTCGATTCTCTCATCCCCTCCAAACCAATGTACGGAGCGAATATGTCGATGGGTGGCGACCAATAGCTCTCCTTTTCTAATGTTCCCATTGGCTACATTTTCTATACTCTCGTACTACGGCTGCTGACTAGAAAAAGACGGGGCTTGGCCGCGACCAGTCGCCATCTTTTTCTATCAGTTGACCATTTTTCCTATGCTTATGCGTAGTCCATGCTATAGGTCGATGTGTATAGGTCACGTAAATATAGGTATATTTGGGTATCTATTTGTTAAATTAGTTGAACTATTAATTTATCTTTTATTGATAGGTACGATGTAGGTTGCATTGCGATTTAATGCTTACAAATATTTATTGAAGTCTATCACAAAATGTGGAGGAGCTCTGTGGTAACTGCTTCGGATCATATATTTCCTGGCTTAGCATACCATGATCGCAAGAAGGAATTTTATGATATTGGTATTCTCTTATTTAGTGGAGAGACATTTTCTTTATTATTTGTATGATACTTCATTGTTTATTCGTATGTTTTTCAGAGCATCATATTAAATCTAGTCTACCGCTTCAAATGGCTCTCTATTTTAATGTATGGCTCTTCGTTCCATGGTTTTTGATTATTGTATGCTGTTTGGATATAAAAGTAATTATTAAAAAAGTTCTTGGCAAAGGCTGAAACTCTTGTATCATTTTATTGATGCTCCAAGTGATGTATTTTCTTTCAGTATTACAGACTGTCGGACTTGTACAAATTTGCAACTGTCACAATATTTATTGCTATATCTGTTTTGGAATGTACAAGACTTTACTTGGGGTATATCGGTAATTTGGCAGAGAAGGTGTGTAAGATCATATAATTGTGCAATTCACCCTCTCATTTTGTATGGATTTATTATATAATTCAATAACATTGCAGATTCCAGAATTAGCAACTTTTTGGCTGATTTCTACTCTCTTGCAATTTCCCTTGGAAATGTTCCTTATTTTGGATGAAGGAACGATGCCTCTTCTAGGAGAGAGAGTGGTCAATGGTATTATGCTATTTCTTCTTGTCACTGAAATCGTTACAGGAACCATGGCCTTAAAGCATTCTGCTGATCATCATGCGAAAAGATTTTATTTAGCACAGTTTTATGGCATCGAAGATAAGCTAGACTGAAGTAGGTTTTTCTATAAAAAACACCATGCAGAATGAAGAAAAAGCATTTATTTACATAAACTATATATTACGTGACCCGTACATTTGTAACTTTAATAAATACATATACCCATGTCCAAGTGATAGACAAATATAAAATTCTCTTACAAGTACTGAACAAGCGTTATAAAATCTTTTAAGTCTTTGATAAGTATTATATGGCAGGAATAATTGGTACTTCTTAATTCTGAACATACCTTTGAATCACACAATATGCGTTACACTCTCGCATTATTATTAAGATTATATTGTTCATAGAAGGAACATAAATTTATAACATTTGTTTTCATTCCTATAAGGACTACCTCCAAATCCTTTAACGTAATATCCTCTTGACCTGGTTTCCCATTAGCCATGGCCTGCAGCAAAGCTGTCTTCGTAGGTACCATTCTTGCTATAAGCTAAAATCAATGATCATCAATAAAAATCGCTAATAAGATAAGTTTCCCCTAAAAATCTTGATATTCACGTTAAAAAGTTGTTGCGCCATCCAGCCATGAAATGGTTCCAAAGCTTCTTTATATGCTTTCTTCAAAAAAGCACCAAGATCTTCAGTCCTCCTACCAGCTTTGTGATCTTCAATAATTTCTTCAAAGAATAACTGTATCATATAAAGTCCCCTGAAAAACATAAACTATTCAAATCTATCTGTTTTTCTTTATTAAACTTTTTTTAAATACTTCTGCCATCTTTTTTTACTTACCTTCTTAGCCACAACAATGCGTCAGTAGCAATCAAATCACGACCTGCTGCTTTCTCCAAGAGAATCAAATCCTGTAGAGTGAGATGCTGCTGTCTATTGCTATTATATTTCGTATTGATTTTCTACAATAGCATAAATTACAGAACATAATATAGAAATATAGATTAATCTATTTCAGTACAATTTTACTCACGTCGATATTTCCCTGCATATCATATTTAACAGGTGCGAAGAGTTTTCCAAATTTATCTGTAAAAGATAAGTAAGTATATCACTCAATGATTTGTTATTCATATGAAATGAGACATTTTTGCTCAATTATATTTAATCGATTTTAATTATTACCTCGAGGTTATGTGATAAACCTAAACCATGCGGTAATGACACTCACCAACCATTCGAACTATGCCTTGTGCTGCCGCCAAAAATTCTTCCGTTGCGATTTTTCCATCGATGACTTCAGGAAACGACACGAATTCCTTATGTCCATCATTTTCAGCGACCTGTCTCCGAACATCACCATTAGGAGCAGACATTTTTTATTGCCTGTAACGAAATTAGAAATGCGTAACTTTTCACTATACCGGAAATACGCAATTCTATACGTTACCCATTCCTTTATTTCATCAAGAAGAATCATTCACTATGACAGGTATCTACGTCCCACTCAATGATTTTTTAAAGCAATTAAGTAAACATAATTCGGTAACACATTTCATATACTTGAATTCTTTAAGATGCAATTTAATTATACTCAACCGGCGATTATAGAGTCGGCCCACGAGTTTAGTATATTTATTTGACAGACGAGAAACAAATGCTATCAAATATACCTTAAAAAGCATGTTAAAATAGACAAAAAGTTTGTATCAATACAAAATCATGCAAATGCATACTTTCTAGCAATTCTATACAGAATCGCGTGTAGTTTACTAAAATCTTTGTTTGTTTTATTTTGTCAAAAAATCACACGAAACTCGTGGACCAATTATATATTTCCATTGTAGTCCAGTTGAAAGGTGAAACACGTGTGTTGTAGCGTCACTTTATTATTGTCATTTAGAATGTATCTCGACCCAAATTTAGGCTGAGTTCTCTATTTGAATATGATTGATTAGACGATATTTTTATAGTACTTACTTAAAGGAGTAATTGCTGCTACCAAATCACCTTACTAAGATGGTTTATCAAAGTCAACGTGAAGATGCTGCAGTCAGGAATAAAAACACGCCTAATAGTTCAACGAAGGAAACGAAGAGAAAGATAAGTCAAACGAAGCGTTATATCTGGCGTGTAGCTGAAACCTAAATCATCGAGAACTGGTCAGATACCAAGACATCGTATGATTACCTTATCTTATCTAGTCGGCTAGCTATAGTATGGTTTGGCATCTGTCAATAAAGGCTATTGGATGCCTCTTATGATTTACTAGGGTTGACCACGTATGCAGACGTGACTAGAAGAAATTATTTCAATGAAGGATATGTCATGAAAAGGATACAAAATTAATTTTGGTCACCATCGACTATATTTCTCACTCATTCTTATATTATTATTAATAATAGTTATATATATATATATATATATATTGATCATTTCATGTCGTTCAACCATGAGATTCTGCAGTACAATATATTAATATTGTCCTTTGCAAGTTCGTTTTGCTAGTCTATTATAATATTATTAAAATAATTTATGAAATCAATACTGTACAATGTACAATTTCTAATAAATCCTAGCGCGTTAAATATATAAATCTTATGAGAATATATATGTGTGTATATATATATATACTATGTATTTAGAGTATACCATATCAATGGAATATTATAAACGCACAATGAATTCTTAAAGGTAATTCAATTAATTAAACGTTTAAATGAAATTATCAAGGAACTAATAGTTGTAAGTGATTATGTGAATATTTTTTATCTTAGTTTCTTATAAGGTATTCAAAATTTGAAATTCGCATATTACGTTGCTATGGTATACATTGTACATACACGATTAAGTGAATCCGCATGCTACTTCTTTCTAAATTTCCTCTGTATGACGCCACACACGGCTCTGTATATGCTTGTAGGATTAATCGATCTAGGTATTAACTGTGTATGCTAGGTAATTCCTGATAATCCTGAACAAATTTGTGCTTATCGTGAATCAAATGCATTTGTTTAAGACAACTGGCGTACAACATAAACGGGTACACGCTTTGCGTAACGATTGCGCAAAGAGTTCGTGCGCATGCGCGTGTATTATGTTGTTACAATTTTTATTAATTATTCGATTTCTTTTGTAATTGGGCCTGTCGTATAAAATGCATTTTTGAAATAGGTACACGTGTTACATGGAATCTCTGAATTTTGTGTACCTTTATGCGACATGAGTAAACAGTTGTAAGTTGCAATAATTATATACGAAATTCCTTTTGTAATTAATGATAATCGAGATATATCGGACGACACTGCTAATAGTTAAATAGTCTGAAATTTTTGTTACAGCGAGAAAATATTTTCATTATTGCTCGAGGATAAATTATCGGACAAGGATAACGTCAACCATCGAAGCAGATCGGTCTACGTTCTACGTGCCAGCCGAAGACCAGCGCCTCGTAATACGATAGTCTTATTTACTCCAAGGTACGATATAGATAGTGCTGATTCTGTGCCTTGAACTCTATAAGCCTCTTAAATAAAAATCCACGCGTCTGCAACAGAAGCCGTTAAAGATTTCCAGCAGGAAGTAACGAGAGTGTATTAAGTAATGGAGAAAGGAACCTGCCTTGAGAGATCAAATTCTTCGAATGACTGTTAGGGATGACTATTGGAGGTTTAGGATATTTGGAAGTCCTAAAAGGCTGTTGGTAGGGGATGCTTCAGGACGTTTCCGACGGTGTCCTCGGCGACGAGAGTGAGCGGAGCCAGGCAGTGAGGTGGTGGTGATGGTACCAGGGCTTCCAGAGGTGGACGAGCACCAGGAAACTGACGTGAACCAACGACCATTCCACCGGACGATTCACGAAGTTCCATAACGCGTACTCCGTATCGTGAGCGGACGACGTTCCTGGTGAGGCCGGATAAGTTATTAGCAGGAATCTTTTAACCCTAGATAACGTAACTTACCTTTTTCCATCGTATTCTATTTCGTTGAGTCCTCCTGCAGGTATGTTGTCTATCTCGTTATTGAACCAACGATGATAAGCCAGGATAGCTGCGCACGAGGGTCCCCAGAACGTCCTATCAGGTTGGGTCGGTGGCTCCGTGGATGATAAGCTCCTGGAGAAGGATCTGTTGAGCTCTGGACTAGCCGGGGCTGAAAGTCTACCAGGACTAAGACGTGGACTTGAGGATGGGGAAGGTCTTGAGGTCTCCGAGAGAAGACGTCCTCTTCTGGGGCTGGCCATTATTGGTGGTTCCTGGACTGTCACGGTCACGCTCAGTGGTCTGCTCAAGGCTATCGTAGTATGCTGAGGATCCCTCCTTATGGAATTACGATTAGGATCCAGTCCTGCACCACCAATGAACACTCTGTCCACGTAGTCAAAGCCACGACCCATTATTCCCTCTCTGGTGTGACCCAGGTCAAAGGTATGACCTAGTTCGTGGAGAGCTGAACCCAAAGTCGTTGCCAAGCAGCCTCCATGTGTGCCTCTGTAGTTGCTGTCATCCATAAGCTGTTCCGTGTCGACGAGGGTTGAGTCCAAGAATCGTGCGAGGACCTGAGCCAAACAGGTGGGCCAGGTGTGAAGACAGGCTGACCCAAAAAGTGCTAGACCTCCACCACCCAAAGCAGCGTGCCCTTCGGTTCTTGCCAGGGTGTCTTCGTGGGTCCTTGGATTCGGTGCTCCGCGGTACCTTGTGCACGATAGGAAGGCCAAATACTTCCGGTCCCTTGAAGCTAATGGGCCAGTCATCAACTCACGAGCTATTAATTCCCAAAGATCTCGCTGATTCATTGCTCTAGCTCTATCCACGTGCAACATACTATGCATCACCAGACACTCGGCACCATCTAGATCTCTTTCGAGTTGAAATGTTTTCCTGCCATGACCAGCTTCTCGAAGTTTCTCGGCAGTCAGAGTCTGCAGAAGTCTAGCTCCCAGGCCGATCCTGGTCGCTGCGCTCTCCGGAGAACGGTCTTCGTCTCTGGGACCTTGGAAATAACCATCGTGTCCAGAGCAGATAACATATACAGGGGTGACTCTAAATCGCGTTGATCGAGGTTCATGTATCAGAGTAAATCTTCGACGTATTCCACCAGCTTCCAGGTCCAACCTGTTCAGACCTCGTGCGAGATCCACCAGAGCACGAAACTCCCCGGAGACGATGGGCCACTCCGAGACAGAATTTTTGTGGGCTCGTACAGTGATGTGTGAGCATCCTTGTGGCACCCGACCCCGTAGAAGAGCCATGCTGTAGGTAATAGTCTCCCCATCGAAGAGGTTGCTCACGACGATGCTCTCTACGTTCCCATTCGCTAAGCTGCCGCGTTCATCCCGCAACGTCGCGTCCGCAAGCACCTGTAATTCGGCCGAGCAGTCCCATTCATGTACCTGACTCGAATCCTCTGGCTCACAGTACATTGCCGATTATGTCGCGGGAAGTGCTGCCAACTAGTGGCTCCAGATCGAACTACGTAGTCATTCTTCCTCTGCGACACTCACGTATTCTAGCCACTATAGTTACGGCGTGTGCCGGCTCTCAACGTAAAAAAGAGCTCACGAGAAACATCCCCACGTACTATTTGAGCCTCCTGACACTTTCTCACTTTCCTCACAAGACGTCCTTATCATCAGCTACCTCTGACACTTCTCTTAACCATGTTTCAAGAACACGAACACGACGTACTGTTATTTACAATGAATACCGAGGCCGCTTGTGTCAAGGGGGCCACCCTACGCGTGACAGCAAACTCTGACACGGAATAATAGCGAACGGCGCTGTTTCGAACAGTGTAGAATGACAACCGCATTGAATGCGCATATCAGTAATCGAAGATAAATAAAAAGTCTTCAAAAGGTTTGCCCTGCCGAATGTCCACGTTATCAAGGACTAACGATTCAACGTTATTGCATAGAAGAAGCGTCTATCGACTAGGACAGGAATCCAAGTTGTAAAAGAATCAATATTTCACCAGAAAACACGAGGACCGCATGCGACTTGGTAAATGTCGCGAAAAAATACTTACCATTATGCAGAAGGTGCGAGAACAGAACCTAAGACGGAGACGGCTAGCCGGCTCTGTACATGCGGAGAGACTGTGGCGCCGGGACGACAAGCGGAGGACGCTGGTACTATGGCGTTGCTGCAGCGGCGCATGCAGCCTAGTCCTCGCGCACCCGCACTCCTGCTCTTTTCTTTCCATCTCGGTTACTCCCAGCTGCCCTCGACCTCCCACTCGGCAACCCTCCTCGCGACCACCCTCAACCAGCCAGCGCCTAAGTTCTGACTTAGTCACCGCTGTGACTAACCATCCCTCGAAGTATCAATGCTTCTACGACTGCCAGGGATCCTACATGTAATAATTCCAAATACCTGGTGCAAACACCAGTTTATAAAGCCCTCTGTCTGTCACCCTGACCACCTTTCTTCTCTTTCAGGTCAATCGATCGTCACCTTCACCTCTCTCTGTCACTTCCTGACCTCTTGCACGTGGTACCTGATTTACAGTCAACTGAGGGTTGAAAACTGTCACATCGATATTCCATCCACGCTATCCGAGTAAACAAATCTGAAAAACACCGGCTGGAAGTATGAGACTTGCACCTTGTGCCGAAACAAGCAAAAATCCATGACAAGAATTTCTCTTGGCGTATTATTCTCTTGAGTTGTTACTTCAGATTAACGTATATCTACAAGAGACCTTATGGCGCAGCACCCTTGTCTTAAGGGTCGATGCGCAATATGTGCCTTCGTGTTAACATTCAACTGCTCAACGTGGCCCTCAAGTTTCTAAGATCGATTAACGTTACGCCGTTCTGTCGATTGAGAGAAAAAAAAATTGATGAAAATTCGTCATCAACTGGGAATACCTTGGTGCGAGGTCTTCACCTAGAGTCCCTGCGTCAAAACTAGCTCGGTGAACATTAACCTTAATCGCATTTGGCTTTTTGCCAGAGAGATTCCCAGCTCCCAAGTGGCACTCGAATCTGTATATATGTGTGTGCGTGGGCGCGCGCGCGCGTGTGTGTGTGTGTACTGTACATATACTGTATATATCGTAACATGGCGTTACAGAGCTGGAAGGGATGTCCACCTAGGAATGACCCAAAAGTAAATAACTTGCGCTTATCAGGTCGGACAGTGACTTCGATGGCACAAAGGTAAGTGCCCGACTTGGCAGTCCGAAGGTATCGGAGCCCTACCTGGCGGCCCTGTGGATAATTAATTAGAGCTTGGGCGAGCCGGGTACCCCGTTATAATATATATATTCATATATAGTTTCTGTACAGGACACAGAAAATTAAAATCCTGAGCAGCACCGGAGTTCCTTCCTGTTACCAGCATTGATCATAATTAAGGAATTTAAGGTGTGTCTCAGCAAGATCAAACTAGAAAATCATTAACATTAATGATTTAAGTAGGTAGAAACTAAGAGACTATCATTAACCAATTGAGAGATTCAATGTTCGCAGAGACAATGTGGAGATTCCATGTTTACCAGTTTGTCCCAACATCCTCATTTACATGAGTGTCCGAGGCCGAGAGATCCTTGCCGCAGGATCAACGTACTCCGATATGCGCACCTACTACACGGTTAACTTGTATTTTGAAGGAGGACGAACGCGAGCAGGGAGGAAGTAGAAGAAAAGGCGCGTGCCTCGAGTCATTGAACGCATTACAATTATGATAATACAGGAAGGAAGCCACGATCACTCTCTGCGCGTTGGCAGCTCAGAATATATTCAAAATTGTACATATAAAAGCATCTTCAAGGAACTAATGTCCTGACGGTAGCTGGAGTAAAACTCTTCTTTGTTTCTTCAGTGCTGAAGTGGAAGATGTGACCGACTTAAAGGGCGAAGACATCCCAAAGGTGTCCATTCCTGAACGTCCTAGCGTGTCAATGAACCTGACTTCATCATAGTCGACGTAGACTCTACCCAGGCATCTCTATGTAATTGATAGAGATGCAGTGAACCCTTGTCCTACTTGGAGGGCACTCTACTCCATCGTAGTCAACGCTGCACTACTTTCCGACCGACCCTATTGACTCTCGCTTACTGCGATCTACGCTACGAGAGTTCATCCTAGAAATCTCCATTCCCGTTTACCATTCACCAGCTCGACAAGCCGCTCGCTGCTAGCAATATCTTGGGAATCCGCGCGAAAGCCAAAATTTCAGAATGCCAATTCTTGTTTATGCAAGTTTTTTGTATTTTGAGTTCTGTCTCAGGATGATCCCGGATGAAACGCGCTAAGGTCGATTCACATAGGTGTTTCCTAGAACACTCATTCTGGGTGCAGCCAGGTACCAAATTCCATCTGATTTGCATAGAGGCATTATCAAGGCCAGATGACGGTCGAACATCGAATGCAATTTTATATTCGGATTTATCATTATGTATTCTGAGAATTGCAGGGAACCTGGAGACTGTTATTGTACTTCATGGAATCTACTCTAAAGTTTCAATCGATCATTCAACCAATCTAGTCCATGGCCGCAACGCGACGATCGATCCTCCCTGCCGCCATTGCCAAAAAAGACACGGTGCATCCTGGCTGCGTTGATGCGTCCATCCTGGTGTCCATCGTTTCTTGGCAAATTGGCTTTGACAGCCACGAAGTTCATTAATTGCAGCACCATCTCGGGTAGTCCATGGCAAAAACTTCTAGAAGCTTTACACGTTCCTTGATAACTTTAACTGTACTGCGTCTTCGAGTCCTTATACGCACTGCGTAAAATCGGCCTTATCGATTCTTCCCGATAGAGAACCAGGTTGTATGGTCTATCGTTCCCGCTACTCCACTAAAGGCAAATAAGATCGACGTATCCCAGCTTGATTGAGAGTGCAACTACTGCGACGCCAGTAGCCCCCAGCTAGGGTTCCCTGCCAGCTCTGCACCTCATGGACGTCTTTTATTTCATGCACGTTTAATTCCACAGCATCCCACTCAGGTTCTAAAATATCATCAAGAAATCATTTGCATGTACGACCAATACTTTAAATCTTGGCTGAATAATTTTTTGGTATTATCAACTCACAGCACAAGGATTTTGTCTATTTATTAATTTTTTTTCTTTTACGCCAGTAAAGAAGTCACGACGTTAGCCGCTCTCTGATCAGCATTCATTGCGTCTGGATAATTTTACGAAGAGCCAGTCTACCCTGAAACAGTCTGTATCATCGGAAGCGCTACTGGTAGCATTGTAGATCTATATATCCTAGCATATCCTATACCTAAATAGTATATAGGATACTTACACAAGTACTTTAAAGGTAATGATCTAATTCTAATTTTAACAGGGAAGGTAGAAAGGAAGTGCAGATGGTTTTTACGTTACGTTACCTGAGAGATATCGTGACTGGCTATTATTGCGATGATGGAGATAGTAGGCCAACTTTCGAGATGACAATTTTATCTGGATGCATGTTAACCGTGGCGATGTTACTGTTTTCGTTACTTTCCGATCGCCTTAGGATTCGCTCACGCTGATAGGAATTAGTTGATTCTACCTAAGGTATACCGTCCCACTGTATTTAATTTGTCTGATCCCACTTTAATCTCATAATTTCTAATTTCTCTCTTCTATAGCCCCAAGGCAATACCCGACAAGGAATGGGCTTTGAGTTGCAGTAAAATTACAATTGGATAGATGTGAATTATCAGAAAGGGAGAAAACGAATGATGAAAATTATACAGGACATTTATTTGCACTCAGAATGCACTAAGGATATACATATATTCAAGTGAGTGCGCACAAGCTTTCCTCCACTAGGTCTGGTAAGAGTGAGCGTTCTTGGACGCTTAGAGCGGCGCGTTACTCGCACTACTCCAGAGGGTTAGTGACCGTGAAAATACTCCCTGCAAGTGGGACGGCCATTTTTCAAAATCGTTGCAACGATTGCGTGCGCCCACAACTGACCTACATTCGAGGTCGATGCGCCACGAGTATTCCTTTCCTCGTTTTTCCCTTCGCTCACTGATTCTCTAGTGATCATAATCAAATTTTCCGCCTGAAGCGCCGGTCGAGCAAAGATGGAAAAGTGTAGCTGTTTAAAGGACCAAGTCATTTTTTGTCATTTTTAGAAGCGAGCAGAGCATTCGGATCGAACAAAGCGAGAAGGATGACATTATTACAGAAGCGTCAGCGAAGTCTGTATGGCTGTAAATTTGAAAACAAAGCAGGCTATCTTGAAAAATAATATCACGCTGTGCTAACTAGATGGATTTTCTTGATGGTACGCTTTCTTGGATTTATCTCGAATGGTCATTATAGTTAAAAGAAGCATTTGGTTCTGCACTCTCATAAAGAAAAGGCCGAATTGTCGCTTTAATGGTTGGCGGTAAGAGTTGTGGCTGGATAGGAAGTTTTATTTATCTTGTAATTATAAACAGCATCTTCCTATTTTTCCTCTGCTTTTTCTTCTTCTCTATTACATTGACAATAAGTCGACCAGTTATAAATAAAAGTACAACTTTGTTTGCCGCAACGCGCTCCACTTGCAGCACTTTCATAACAGAGCGAAAGAGAGAGGGTTGATCCTGGTGGAAGGAAGGAAAGTGTGAGGGAGAGAAGGAGAAAGAGAGAGAGAGAGAGAGAGAGAGAGAGAGAGAGAGAGAGAGAGAGAGAGAGAGAGAGAGCGCCTTTCCAGTTTCAAGTAGGATGATTCAATGCTCACTCGTTACTCTCTGCTTTGTTTCTCCTTCCTTAACTTCTGCAACTCCTGATCGTCCGCACGTTACTCGGCGCGAGAGAGCGAGAGAAATGGAAGCAAAGTGAATTTTTCAGCAGTGAAACGAGGTCGCATCGTTTAGAGTTTAGAAGGAGAAACTCTTGTTGAGGTACATGAACTTAGGACTATATCTCAACACGATTAGAGGATAATAATAAGAGTTGACTTGAAGAAAGGAAAATTTCAGTTCACTCTTCTGTTTTGTCTCATCTCGTCCCGTTGCTGTTTTACGAGTTCATTTGCCAACTGCTTTCGGCCTGGTGCAAGTGAAAGCCGGAAGACCTTATGTGGTTTTGAAGGTCTCCAACCTTCGATATTTTGTTGTCATTCCGGGTAAAGGCAACCCCGGTGCCGATGACCTCATGCGAATCTAGGACAATGCGGTTTCCTTAGAGTCCTTTGTTATCCTAAAAAAATTGTATTCCTCTCTCTCTCTCTCTCTCTCTCTCTCTCTCTCTCTCTCTCTCTCTCTCTCTCTCTCTCTCTCTCTCTCTCTC
>JARQSU010000011.1:283359-295723 GCA_030142265.1 Calameuta filiformis
TCTTCCTCTCTCCCTCTCTCCCTCTCTCCCTCTCTCCCTCTCTCCCTCTCTCTCCCTCTCTCTCCCTCTCTCTCCCTCTCTCCCTCTCTCCCTCTCTCCCTCTCCCCCTCTCCCCCTCTCTCTCCCTCTCTCTCCCTCTCTCTCTCCCTCTCCCTCTCCCTCTCCGTCTCCCTCTCCCTCTCCCTCTCTTCCTCTTATAATATCTATTTTTTATGTTTTGCAAATACCGGAAATGATCAGCATCAATCAGTGAGCATGGGATCCTTGGAATTTGGAATTCGGATAACTCTGTAATATTTACTGTCGCATCTCGAAAGAATCAATCACTTGACATAAGTGATATGGAAAGGCGTCCTGCAATGTAGAGACGTCAGCGACGTAGCGACGCAAGGCGCCCCCAGCGACGAAACGAAAGAGAGTGAGAACACGAAAAGAAACAGGAGAGCGAACGACGCCGTGGAGAGAGTAGGCCAATGCCAGTGTCACCGACTAGTCACCCACTGCAAACTTGATCGTGAAAACAGAAAAACAACGACCATCGTTGATTACGTTAATTCTACATTTATTTATAGAATCTCTGAGTCCCACTGGACTGTGCTTTATTATTATTTACTGCACTCGCATTATTTTATGCCGTTTAGTTTTTCTATTATATGGTATACATATACGGTAGACATTATCGTTTGTCCCCTTGCCTATAGATAATGCAGTAGGGTCGCGACGATCGTCATACTCACAAGTGCTTTGGGTAACACGAGTCGATAATAATTCAATGAGACTAACATATGTGGATCATTGCCAGCCGACTCTTGGTGCAGTGATAAGTATGCAATGCTTATGTGGAGATTGACGTAGAGCAAATGGTTGCAATGTCTCTCATCCTAGAGAAGATGGATTAAGTTCTAAGAACTGAATGATTGATTGTTCGATTGATTGATGTTGAAGTCGATGAGATTAGCTGAGAAGCACTGATGTATCCATGACATGCTCATTTCATATGTTAGGTAGATAGTACGTACGTTGTCGCTACTAACCTAGACACGGTCCAGGTCGCCTCTTGTTATCTGGTTCATTGCCGGGGCCTCTTCTTGCACCGAGATGCATTGGTCTTCGACTTCTGCAGATCAAAGAAAATATATCTATCTGGGGGTTAGAGTGTGTTGTACAAGGATAAAATAGTCTGATAAGTTAGATGTATAGGACTTTTTTATGGGAACGCAGTGATCCTCTCCTGCGTTACCAAATTCAATTATTCATAGTTATGCCACGCGATAGCTATCTTTCGAATTCGAAATCCCGTTGTGAGAATTAGACTTTTCCCCACTCATGTGGAGTCTGAAATAGCGAGGGATGGTAGGATAGCAAGTTAATTCACTATGGGCTAAGCTTATGAAATTCAATGATGATTTTGAAATGATTTTGGCATTGACGCCCGGCTAATGACGAAACATAAGCTCGATGACTCGTCCCAAACTCTTAGGAGGAAGAATTCCGTTTTGTCAAGGCGAGCTACGAAGACGTTGCGCAATGACATGCGTAGCACCTAACTGGTAATTATGCGTATGGCGATGTGCACGCACCGGCATCTTGCGCAAATTCATTTGGGCACCGTGATAACGTCCAGACGATGACCACACGAAGAATACAAATTGCCAAGACATTTCGGACGATTTCGCAATTCTCTGATTCCTGAGAGCGCCGGTAGAGTCAATTGTCGTGTCGCGATTAACAAATTGCTCTATTCTCCTTCCATGAAGATGATTACGAGAGATTTGAGTCTATTGAGAACCAGCTGTTAAACAAAATCTGAGAAAGATAAACAATCAAAACAGAATATCATGGTAAGTAATTTTCTACAAGCCAGAATCTTTCTCAATGGATAAGAAAGCGATAATGCCAACAGAATGATGAGGTAGCGTTAAACTCCACGTCAATACTGGTACGTCGATTAGAAACGTGACGTACCTCCTTAAAATTTTCGTGTCACGTTCCTACTAGTTAAATAACTTATTTCACTTTCGGTCGTCGATAGAATAAATTTCCAAGGAACAGCCGAGCATCTCATCCTGTCGTGCCAAGGACAATGTGTCTATCTCTGATCTGGCCCAGTTCTCTCTTTCTCTCTCTATCTGAGCCGCGATTTTAATTCGACATTGTGACAAGTTACTTATATTAGATAGAGATAACATAATCTCTTCCTCGAGTAGGATTCGCGGAGCGTCGTACGCACAAGTGGAAGCGTCAATTCGTGAAAGGGATTTAGCCCGCGAGGACCTGCCGCTGTCCTTGACACGCTGAAAGCGAGTCCGGTCTCATGAGTACGAACCTTAAGGCGTCGTTGCGCAACTCGCCGCTACTCTACGCCCGTTAGCAGCCGCTTGCGAGTAGAATTAATGGCGACGCCTACGTTCTCGTGTAGTACACGCCGCTCAGTAATCCCCTAGCGTAAACTAACCTAACGTTTTCCTCGTTAGATTTTCCTCGTAGTCGATTACAGCGATTGTGAAAATAATTTTGTCTTCTGTTCACGTATAGGTTACACACCTAGACTAGAGAAGGATCGTCAAGTATTTTTCCACGTGGACCATCTTCGCTACTTTTGTACTTCTGTACTCCCGCAACTTATTTTGGAAAGGATGGCGCTGAGGTGAGGAACGTAGACACGCTACTAGCAATGAATGAAAGTGAGATCTGATTTATGAATAAGTCGTGGCCTTGAATACATTAGCATCCATGGCGCAATAAGAACGAAGAAAACGGTATAACGGCGTGCTTTGCCATCGTACACCTGTTCGACATCGCCATAGCTTATCTGAACCCTCTTTCTGATAATCTTTCTATTTTTAAATCTAAATCTCTTACACGTTATCTCATCATAGAGAGGATACCGTATAGCACCTGTGACACTAGTATACCTAACTCTCTGTACCCTGAATAGTTTCTTAAACTAGCTCTCAAATCAAAATCTTCAAACAATACAATTCCTCAATAGAAAATAAAGTATTGGTTTCCTTCAGAGAAATCTGTGACCCAATTAATACCAGTGGTAATCCTATTGAAAATTGACCATCCGCTCAAATGTCTTTTGGAATAGGAGTATCGTGAAGAAAAGGTAGCTCTAGAAAGGGGTTAGTCGGGATCACGCACAAATGAACACTATCAGTGGCTAAATTATCGGACGTCTAACATGTCAAGGTCTCGTTGTCAAATATCTATCCAGTAGATTTAATACTGTATCCTGTTTTATTCAATGTGTTCTATCCTTTGTATCAGTGTCAACTTAGTACTTATAATTATTCCAACAACTTTATACAGAATGGCCACTTAGCTATACTATTTCATACGTACGTAAGCATTTGCATTATCGTTGTTAAGTGGTACTATAGGAACTATTATAGGGTGACTGACCGTCCGATTAAGAATCATTGAAGGGCACTGGGGCCGCCGGCATCACTACTCTCGAGACTTATTGGTCCCTTCGAAATCGCCCTTGACCAATATACTCGCTCGACTTGTCACGAGAAACACAAGGCTTCTTGCTGCTTGGTCACGCTTCGCCATTGTGCATTATGTCTCTCCAGCTCTACTTCATTACCTTTGCTTTGCTACTTCGATGCTTCTGGAACTAACCTTTCGACCTGACCTTCTAATGAGGTCAGCGATATTCGTCAGTGTAAAAATGGATGGTGTTGTATATAGGGTATAGTGTAACGGTAAGATTTTAAAAAAAATCAATTTTTCAATCTCTAAATTTATTGTCTGTCGACAGTAATTTGTCTTTTTTTTTTAACAACTATGAATAATGGTTGGCATTTTTTTAGGACACCATCCTGGGAATTTTTCTTCGAGGATTTTTTTTTGCTGAACAATCAGTGCACGCATGTATATGTCAAGGGTCACACGAGCGACTGGTTGAAGAATGGCAATTTCAGCATAGAAACGTTCAATACGGAGGCGCCCGGCATCCCGACGCCTACGCTGCGGGCTTTTCCTCACCCTCGACCGGCGCTTTCACCCTACTCTGCTATTTGGAGTCTGCCAAGAGGAAAAAGTGGCTGGTTCTCAGAAAGGAGAGAGGAATATTCTTGAGGATGTTTTTGTAATATTGTTTACCAAGAGGTTATGTACATTTATTATTGTACGTTGTACATCGTACATTGTACTTTATGCAGAGATTGGTATGAGATTGACGTGGACGTAAGCGTTTATCCGAGAATTACGTGCGCGATCACTCTAGTTTCCAGGAATAACGCAGACAATCGCGTGCTTCTTGAGAAAATAAATAAATTTTTGATGATAGTTACAATCTTTCTTTTTTGTAGGATTGAATATGATAAAGCTATGGTGTAACAGTGCGGAAGAAAAACAATTCAGACTGAAAGGAAAAACGAAGACTCCACGGAATGGCAATGCGTTTGATCCAGTGATTCTTGGAAAGTCCTTGGGATGCCTTTCTAAGAAATTGCTGAGACTCTCTGACGCCTCGAATGGTCCTTAGCTA
Organism: Calameuta filiformis; assembly: GCA_030142265.1. NCBI lineage: Eukaryota > Metazoa > Arthropoda > Insecta > Hymenoptera > Cephidae > Calameuta > Calameuta filiformis. The sequence continues at coordinate 287,861 of JARQSU010000011.1, forward strand.
CGCTTATTCACATGCTGCGTTTTATGCGTCGACGCGAGAAAGGACGGGTCAAACCAGTAGAGGAAAGGAACTCGATGCACTTTCCCACAGGGAAGCAGAAAGCAATTCTACACCGATCACTGTAGGTTTCGAAAAGTTTGAGGACCAATAAGAAAGAAGGGATCCTTAGAAAATTCTCGTTGATGGCGCGTCGGGGATGCAAGGCCATCGGATTCGGGTACAACGTCCTCCGATCTATGCGAACAAAAAAAAAGGGATTCCCTCCACAGGGACACCCTAGCCAACCAGACTCAACCCTCACACTGTGGGAAAAAATGTGGACCAGGCGAGATAATTGTCGGGCGTCCATTGGAAAAAGAAATTCCAAAATTTATTAGGGTTCCTTCCTGATGACGCAAGCAGGTCTAGTCGCACTCGTTGACACTCTTGGCTAACATGGCGCAGATGTCGCTCGAGATCTTCAACCGGTACACAAATAATTCTTTGTCTTTCTCTTGCTTCTATAGTTCACCTCTGTCTTTTCCTTTTACTCTTTCTCTATCTATCCCCGTTACTACTTGTAGTTGGGGATGAGCCAACGCCCGGAACTCTGGCGCCGTCCAATAAACGTCTCCTAGTTTGAGCATCGCGGATAAGCTTTCCCATCCTGAACCCCAGGAGTGCCTGCGACTGGACGAGAAAATTCCATGCTTTTGATTAATGAGGGTGCACTCGGCGAGACCAAATATTTGGGAAGGGTCTGGCACGTCGACAGGATGCAACTTGCTTCGACTTATTCACCCCCTCTTTTACCATTTCCTTTTTATACCTTTTTCTCTAGTTCTCAACCTCCACCCCTCCCCCCTTTCACTTTTGTTTCTTTTCTAGATCCCTTCGAGCAAGGATCCAGGTCGACGAACTTGCCCTCCTCGGGCAGAGGCATCCCTGGACTACTACAAAGGTCTACCTCAATTCCTGATCCCTTCATGGGACTTCAAGATCAAAAGCCCTTGCTCCCGACGCACAGGTATTCTCACCCTTGATTCCTTTTACTGTGGCGGGACAAAATTCTCCCTAAGTATCTAGAAGGTGAATCGATCCGTATCGAGTATTCTTCGTTTGCTTCTATTGTCGTTTTATTTTTTATTTGTATTATTCACCTTGATCGTGATTCCAGGTATTAGGCGCATTCGTCTCGTATATCTTGAATTTACGTTAATAGTATGAATAGCAAGTTTTCGATGAGCACGCATTCGCTTTCTCCATCGTTGCCGATGTCATCATTATCATCGTCATCCTTGATATGAACCAAGCAAACAGCTGTACGCAGAGACGCACGTGCGGTTGTGCGTATAAAGTCGAGATGCAAATGGAGAAGGCAGGACGTTTCGAGTTTCGGCTCCGCCCGATATACACTTGGACGATTTCTAGATAGTTCTTATCAGTCATCCTTCCGTTTCCTTTCGACGATTCAGTGAATTTCAGAAGTAAGACAATATACAGAAATGCACTTTTCATAGTCAGAGAATCCTAATCTCTCCGGGAGTAATTCTTTTTATTTTTTTCTTCGTTCTTGATTTTTCTTTCTTTTATACTTCAGTATTGTGAGGCCAAATCAAAAGAGCTGAATCGTACGAAATGATAAGGACGAGCATGAACTGCACACGGGAAACCGTACTTTTGGATGCAACAGGGTGACCATCGAGGACCTTGAGGTATGGGAGGTACTATGCAGACACCACGAGGGGAGACTGGCGGACAGCGAAAACGCGTAGGACAATTCTCCAAAGGAGGCGATGGTCTTGCAGGACAACCGGAACCAGGTTGGCAAGACTAATGCGACGAGAAGGAAAGAGTCAGCAATTTAAAATGACTATAGTATAATATAAGCAAATCAGGATTGCTCACCATTGCTTTTCGATTTGGTGCTATATAACGCCTAATTTTTTAAATAAATTTTTTCTTCCAAATAATACATGATGCGGTACGGATTGAATGATTGAAGGTTTTGGCCGGTCAGCTGGAAGGTTGAAAAAAGTAGAAAGTTCCAGTGTGATTCTTTTATTTCTCAAACTTTAATACCATTATTGGCGGTGGTGGCAGCAGTGGCGCAAGATCGAACGCAAGCACGACCTGCATTAACATTCCGTGCGTTGTGCTGCAATTCGGCTGTGTTCGCGAAAGGACCTTGGCTCCGAAACACCAAGACACAGATTCCACTTTGATGCCGGGAGGGTCTACCTTTTTATGGACCAGCATGAATGCTCGGGATGCATACAATACACGAGGATCCTCGGACTGTTACGGAGACTGTTAAAATGTTGTGTAACATTAGAAGTACTCGGCTCGGTCGATTCTCTCGGTCTCTCAGTCTCTCAGTCTCTCAGTGACAGCAATCAAGAAGTCTCACCCCATAAGACGAAGTGTGCGTAGTAAGAAAGAAGAGAAGAGAAAAAAGTCAAATTTATAGCAGGTGGAAGATACGAATGAGCTCAAGGTTACGAAACGGAGACTGTCCAAACACCCAAATACCCAGATACCCAAATACCCAAATACATATGTTTAAGTGGTAACACAATATTAGTAAATTATGCAATTCCTCAATAAAGCAAGAAGCTACACGTGACATTAGTCGCAACGTTTCTCTTACGTTGATCATAGAAAGAGCAAGGTTGGACCAAGATACGAGAGTGAGAGTGATCACTGGAGAGAGGAAAGGAGAGGATAAAAGAAGAAGATTGATTCTATCAAGCGAATGAGAATTCCTGAGTGGGATCGGAGTGCCGAGAATGAGATGGGTCGCAAGATGGGTTCGGGATGGGACGGGATGAGCTGGAATGGTAGAGTCACGGCGTTGGAGCGGTGGCAGTGTCGGTGGCCGCGCTCGAGGTCTCCCGGCAGATTCCAACGTGCGTCACGCGATCTACGAAAAATCCTCGACGCCAGCGGCGCCATCGACGCACGTCCTGGAGGAATTTGACGTCAGAGTCTTCGCTAGGACCCCGTAGTGAGAAGAACGAAATGTGACTATAGGAATAGTACCTAAAGAGCGAGGTTTAACCCAGGAGTCAGGGGGATGACGGCATCTCAGACGTCCGCCTCAAGCGATACCAGGGATAGAAGGCGATAACCCGCGAGCTAGCAAGTACTCGGTAAACAAGATGACGAATACGAGTATCGTCGTAACGCTGAGCACTGCTTTTTCGATACCTTCCAACCGATTGGCTCTGGGCAAGTTCACGTAGCGAGTGTATTATGCGTAGTGCGTCTACGTGCATCGTTGCATGTTGTAACAGAATTTCATTGACCTCGCGCATGGCCTGAGTGCATTCGTTACTCCGGCAGCATCCCTGCCTCTGGTAAATCCGATGAAGATCCCGTTCACCCCAATGAATCAGTGTTCGTGCTCGCAGACGCGCATTTTTCATTCATTGGCAAGGTCGTCCCTGCTGGCGGCGATGGCGTCCGTGGTAAAGGACATCTTTGGACCCTCCCTTTCGAGAAGGCTTGTGACGCATCTACCGGGAAAGATCCCACGTGCTGGAAGGATACTGGTCACGCCAGGTACACGTGGTCGAACAGGCGCACGCTAGATCATCCAGATCCTATGACTGAGTAGTTCTCTGGGTGGAACTTGCCAGACGCTAGGACCATCTGGTACATGTGGATGAACATACCCAGACCGTATAGTAGACATGTCATGTAGGTAGATGATCCTTCGTGAGATTCATGCATTAACTTGGCCAACACACGTAGGCTATCCTCGTCCTTGGTCCTTTTGGTGTTTACATGGCCTCGAGGCGTCAGACAAGCCGGAGGGTTCTTTCGCCTTTCATCTTCACGCGGGGTCAAACTCATTTATATGTGTAAATATATATATATATATATCACACGCGTACATGCTCAGTAATTATGGAAGCACATGGGCGAAAATAGAAGCCGTTACGTCAACAGACTCGCCTGACAGCCAGAGATACAAGCGAGCGCCATTGCGATTAATCCTCTTGTTATTCACTTAATTTTGAAATGTAACACTTTTCTTGGGACAATTATTAAGTCTTTGTTTTTTTTAAATATTTATCCTTATTGTCAACAGCCTTCATATTTATTTCCATTGTCACGTTGCGTCCTCGACATGTTTACTCCAAGAAGAAGCCTCAGGACTGTCCGCCCATGAATTTACGGGAAATCTACATTACGGACGTGTAGCTTCATATCTGTTTATCAGCACGTGTGCGCCATTACCGATGGAATGTCCTTATAAATTTGGTTTACCTTTGCACAGATAGAACTCGTTCCAAACGCGTACTCACGTATTGACACATCATGCCACTTAACCCTACACCACGACAAACGTCCTCTTCTACATACCTCCTATTAAATAAAAAATACTAAACAGCACCCGTTAATATTTTGTACAAAAAAAGACTAGCCATAAAAAAATGTTGACATATACTTGATACTCAATTACTTCTATCTAACAAAATCCGTTCTCTCGATGTTGAATTACACAAAAGAAACATACGATAAAATGATAAGGGAGGATCCAAAGTAAAATTCAAATGTTCCGGCTCAACGTATTTTACGAAGATCGTCCATTAATGACTTGGATTAATAATAGCGGCAGTTATTTATTCTTGACGAAACGCTGATAAATACACGGAATCGTGTCTACAATGTATTTTCCTGTTGCTGCTGCTGCTGCTTACAATCGAAAGTGATTCCGCCACGGAGAGGGCTTCGACCTGTGTTTACTACCGTTTACACTGGCGACGAGAGCGACAGTGTTTCTATATCCGATCCGCGTGACGCAATCGCCTTCAGTTCAACCATGGTCAACGACCATCCTAACCAGATTCCTGATATGCGTTACCATTAGACGTACATGACATCAGACAGTACAGGAGTTCTCTCGTTGTATTATCAAAAATGATTAAAATGGAGCATCCTTGAAATTGTCATGGTCGGGTTGTTTACTACTGCGGTAGCAATACTTCGACGGTAGATTCCTTTATTTTTATATACTATATTTATCTCAAATAATCCCATGTCGTATCCTTTGGATTAGTATCCAAGAGTTTTGGTCGTTATCGATATGCATGAATGACTGGTGACATTGATTAACTTACTTGATCGAGTGACAAGGACACGACATATTAAACGTGCACTTGCTTCTTGTCGATTCTTAGAAACGATGTCATTTTTTTTTTCAGGTTTTCGAAGAAACTCAAAATGGCGTCCGGGCTCTGTGACGTGATCGCAGTAGCAAAAATCAGTGGAGCACTGTGAAAAAAAAAAGGAAACGGAAAAGGAGAAGAGGTCCTCGACCTCCGTGTATTTTACGCAGCTTCTGCCGGTCGTTTCCCCCTGAGTGGAAGTTCGTTTTTTTTTTCCTTCACTTATATGCATGTACGCTACAGTCATCGCGTGATCCGTGATCATATAACTGCGAATGATTCAAAATTTGTGGAGAACACAGTAGACGTAACTCGAGTCGAATAGGAAGCGTGGCTGACTATGGTCAACACGTCTACGCGTACCGACGCTTACGTTAAGGAAACACTCGGCGTTCAATTCGAAGATCTAAGCTGAAAATTAATACAGACAAAATTGCAATTGATGAAGTCTATCGGCATACAGCGAATATTTGAATTCCATACAGAAAATTACAGGATCTTCCCACGTTTGTCGTTCGACAGCGCGAATCGAGGTTATGTCTGGTAACGATTCTCGCAAATACGATTCTTGAATCACGTATCGAAAACTGCATATCGATGTATCGAATGCACTCGCAAATGTGTTACCGCAATAATTTAAACTTCCGCATGCGTCGCGATTTTTCTTTTTCCACGACCTAGTGTGCGCAATCGCTCTCATTAAGTTCACGCCTCTGATAAAGCTGCTACTCTATTTTGCAAAGGGGAGTCCCCGATCCGATCAGGTCGTTAACCTCCTACAATGCAATTGCATTGCGTCGCATCTATTCCTCGGACCTTTAACGGATTAGAAAGGATATCAAGTCAGATAGCGATGCCAATGACAATGGGCGTCCCGATAGGCCGCAGCTATGCACCTCACTTTTACTGTTGCCCACAGGTCAGTCGAGCATTGACCGCTTGTCAATTTAATCGAACACTTGATTGCAAGTCGTGTGAGACGTGTGCGTCGATGCGTTGCACGCACCTCCATACCTCTAACCCACGCATTCGGCCTCGTTACATCCTCCGGATTGCATACCACCTTAGTTTACAATTATGCTATTAAATATTTGGACTCTATTCCGGAAGACGAGGTTCATGAAACACAGTAGAGTTCTGGCTTCAGGTTATTCCGAGTTGTACGTTGAAAGAGATACCTACGCTCGTGCAAATGAATTCTAAGTGGATTGTATCAGCGTACGACATTATAAGGGCGCATATACATCGCTGCTATAATCAATGCTAGTGCACGCGTACCGCAAGTGGTCTCAATGAATATAAGTGAACGGTTTTAGAGTCGGTAACGCTCTCTCATTCTTGACTCCTCGTCTCCTGGCGATCGTGGTCGTCATCGTTGTTGTTGTTATTGGCACAGGTGCATTGCCCCGGTCTCTCAGATGCACGCGCCTTTCCCTCGAGAGCACGCACAAGCGACATTTAATACGCACGTTCTTGCCCTACCGCGCTGCATAATCTTTGATAGGCGAGAACGGGTATCCGAGTTACGCACCCTGACTACGCCCTCGGCTGTTATGCGTTCTCCGCCGTTCCCCAGGACACTGGCTTGGGTACCAGCTGGACAGTTGCTGGAACTCAATCCCCTTGGAATCCTGACGCCTTCTTTAAATCTTAGTTGCGGCTGTCACCGGGTAATCGGGTGGGACCAGGAGGTGGTCTGCACCTGTTATGCACCAGAAGTTAAATGTAACCGTTAAAAGGCAAATGTACTGCGTAACAGATAGATAATAGGTGCACTCTTGTTCGTTATGGGTGCGCAATGCAGAGAACTGAGAATAGGTTGAAGAGAGATGAGGTGGTGGAATCACTTATGACATAACTCAGCTCGTCTCTCCTCGTCCTGTTATCGTATGTTCCAGTGGCTAATGCGTTGCTCTCTTCTGGGTCTCCACTTTACCTTAGCGTCGACGCGACGGAATTAATTTTCGGCTATTGAGGTTTGGCCTTCGTCGCCGTCACCTACGGTCCAGCAATTCGTCTTGCGGTCGGGTCCAGGAGGTCGTTGAACCGACTTGGTCGTTTAGCGATAAATTAACCGATCGATCGAACAGATCCACGGGGGTCCTGTGGTTCGTTGACCTCGCGAAATTCGATTAATTTTCGCCCCCCCCCCCTCCCTTCTTTTTCATTCTCCTCTTCGTCTGTACAATTTGCCAAATTGTCAACACACTCCCGACACTGTTGATCCTCGTCGTTCTTACTCCTCTGCTACTCGGGCCGGTGTCAACGGCCTTAAATTGGTTTAAATTTGTTTCCCCCTGTGGCAAATTGTGTTTTCGGTCAGTCGGCTACGACATGACTGCTCGAAGGACGTATTCACACATGAAGCCTTACCACTTTGCAGGTCATTCACCCAACGTGACTTCTAACGACGACTGCCAAATCGATCGACTTCCTTACCGCATATCCAGGGTCGTCCTTCTTTGCATTTCGTCCTAGGATCATCCATAGGACAAAGACACCTTCCACCAATGTTTCTAAGGGATTAGAATGACAAAGGGACTCCACACTGTCGTCTGGCTTCATGTCTATCTCCAAACAAAACAAGTGTGTGTGTGTGTGTGTGTGTGTGTGTGCGCGCGCGCGCGTGCGTGTGTGTGCGTGCGTGCGTGCGTGCGTGCGTGCGTGCGTGCGTGCGTGCGTGCGTGCGTGCGTGCGTGCGTGCGTG
>JARQSU010000011.1:295845-307515 GCA_030142265.1 Calameuta filiformis
AGAGAGAGAGAGAGAGAGAGAGAGAGAGAGAGAGAGAGAGAGAGAGAGAGCCAGCCAGCCAGCCCGTGCTGGACACTGGTCATGTCGCAAGCACCCAGTACTGCTGGTAGTCGCCAATAACTCATTGCAAATTCCAGTGTCAAAAGTATGCAGCCAATTTCTCGTAACCGATGACTTCTGGTGAGTATCCACTTTTTCGATCGACTCGATCAAAGAATGCGTTTAATGCAATTTGGGCATAATCTTCGTCGTCGCCGTAGTCGTCGTCGTCGTTGTCAACGCCGTCACTAAGCGATTTTACAAAAGTGCCAGCTCAGCCTTAACACGGTGGCGGGAAGCGTCGTCGCACCAGTAGTTTGGGACTATTGACTCGATAATGCGGATTAAGCGTTACATAACCTGACCTATTATTTGCAAAAATAACATAGGTGGTGAAACCACGTAAACGATATAAAACGAAGGAGCAATAGCACGCGCCTGCGAAATGGCCAAGCTGAGCAATTTTTACACGCTAAAATTTCCTATCATTATCGTCAGCCACCCTCGAGCACCGACAGTCGCTCTCTTATTTACTGCTAATTCTGTATCAATTCTCCTCCACACTCGTAGACGTCCTCGTCACGTATGTCTAAATAGCAAAATCATTACGATAACAGCTGCCAAAAGTCTCAACGAGAAGTCAAGTTAACCCTGTTATATATACTCCAGGTATAATCAGCGCCATTATTGGATCCTTCGTACTGGCTGAGAGATCGTCGAAAATTTGGGCTGCGAAAAGGCGGAGGTTATCGACCCGTTGGCAGTGGTCAGTGATGGTAACGGGTCACCAACCCAAGAACCCACCAGTTCCCTCGGCCATTCGTTCGTTCCTCGATCCGTACGTCTGTCTGTCCATCCGTCCATCCGTTTCTCCGATACGTGCTCCTCGGTCCTTCACCTCACAACCAACGACTATACATAACGTTTGGTGCACGTTGTAGGCGTACTTAATCGCCCGAGTAAGTAAGTGCAGGCATCGGTTCGACTGAGGAAGAAATCACTGAAGAAGAAAAAGAAGAGAAAATTGTAAATTTATTAGATCAACGGTTCAATTGATTTCTGTACTAGAAATAGATATTCTGGCGAAACATGTACATCACTTTGTATATCATTGTCAATGCGGAAGCTGATAAGGAAATTGGAACAGTCGTAACAGAGGATACACTGTTCTGTCGATAACGTTATGATTTCATGACCTTACTACTATAATAGATAAGTATTATCTGCAGACCTTTTTTTTATAGTCTTATATACACTTCTTCTAGTACTTTCAACTTGAAGTAGAATGTAGCTGATCGTTTCTTCTTATCTTTTATTTCTGACACTCAAAATCCTCAAGGACGAACTTAATTGCCGAGTGACTTGAGCATCGTTTTGATAATAGCCACGTTCCCTGAAAAGATAAGAAGATATTCAATGATTTGACCCGATTGTTCGTATCGTGTGAAGTCAAATAGAAATCGTGGCAAGTGAGGAAAACGTCGTGAAAAAAAAAGTAAAAGAGGGGAAACCAAGATAAAAAATAGCTATGGTAAAAGCGTCTTCTCGGTTCTGGCAAATTTATCAACGGAAAATATAACGGAGCGTCAAAATGTACTCGAGCGTCCTTGTCTCCGACGCCAGGCGTCGGTTGTAAAAAAGAGGGGTAACATAAAAAATATGATACAGGTATCCGTTAGATTGTCAAAAATGTCATATAAATGACAATAGATCATACGAGGAATTAAAAACATCTGTGCATTTGAATAAAAGAGCAGGGCCCAGGAACGACGAAACGATACTACCTATTCGATCCTGTAGCGCGAAAATCCCGCTAGTCGGCCGCTACTCGTTTGCTGTCAGTTGATTCGGTTGATATCGTCGACGTCAACATGTTCATCAGTATCACTTCCAGTTTATATATATTGTGTACATCTGTAGAGATTATGTGGTAGGTGTAATCTAATGATAAATCATCGAATGCTTCATTGGAGACTCGAGGGCGTGTCGACGTGGGCTGATTCTGCGTACAATGTGAACCGTTTAAGGAGGTATACCTTGTTGCGACAGAACAACCTTTTCATTCGAATCCACTACGACCTAGATTCTCTTCTTTATCCATTTCATCTACTTCATCCATTTGATAGGGAAGTTCAGCTACAAAGTCTTTGACAACGTTCCACGTATACTTCACTGAATCCTCACTTGCTGTTTACAATAATTGAGGTTATGGCGCTGTATGTTTGCTTTTAGATATTGGCGGATTTCTAACCGACGACAACGATGCACCAATAGGTCTAGCGCAAACCTCTCTAAGCGAATTTAACAGTTTTCAGTAACGGTGAAATCATTGAATTGGAAACTGTAAAAAGCTTTATGATTAAATTGGTAGTGTTACGTGAATTTACTAGGATTCTCTTAATACGTGCGGGAATTGTTTAATACCTACGATTTCCTTTGACACATGATCTTACTTCAAAAATTAATATTTGTCCGGCCAACTCTGTCATGGTGTGACCTACCCCAGCCACTATTGCGCTTAAAGTTTTTTAAGGTTTTTATCAAAAACTTTTAACTAACACTAAGTTATTCGTAACCACCATATTATTTCGCAAAATTTGTTTTTAATATTCCAGGAAAACTATTGAGTATGAAATTGTTTAATTAGACTACCAATCACCACTAAATGATTAGTACAGAAAAAAAATGAAATATGTTAAAAGTTTCCGGCTAACTTATTAGAGGTCTTTATAAGATGTATCCTGTTTTTGCCATTCTTTTCTTTCTGCTCTTCCTATTCCGTCTACTCTACCTACTCGACTCCAAGAGCAGGGGGTCTATTGTGTAACTCAAATGTAGTGAAAATGCTAAAAGCGAATAGCTGTCAGCCAATCGTTGTGCGTCTCTTCTTTTGACCCTAACACGCGATTGGCTAACTGCTATTCGATTTTCGTAGTATTTTTACTACGAGTTATGGCTAATTTCTTTACCTTCGGATAAAATTTATACTGCGGATAAACTCCTAAAACATGAAAATAATTGGCTGCCTGGGGATTTATCCGCAGGGTAAATTTTATCCGAAGGTGAAGAAATTGGCCACTACACGGTCGACCCCCAGAGTCAATATGTAAAGTAAAAGGCGACGTGTACGTATCGATATATATGAGTGAAGGTAGCAGCCTTCTTGTCAACCGAGCAATGTCTTGTGAACCAACTTATTGTTACTTACAATTAGAAATCGATTAGGATTCCTTCTAACTGTTGTTTCAGCCAATCGTAAAGCGTGTCTTAACCTCGCGATGGCATCGCGACGCTGTAATAGATTGAGAATGGTATGAAGAATCTAACGACCTCCACAATTTTGGCCTCATCCATACGTCTACTTCACAGATGCTCGTCCTGGCAATTTGGCACGAGGTATCTCTCCTTTTTTTCTAACGGTTTCTCTCTCGCGTCTCAGTGCCTCATGAATACCGTACACGAATATCCAGACACCTTGGATGCTTTTTAGGACTTACAATTAGAGATAATTTGTTATATTTACAGAAAGGCGAGTCCTTATATCAGGTTGTCAAGGATGAAATTTGTAGAAAAAAAGGTAAAGTTTGTTGATAACTTAGAAATTTCATCCTTGCCAACTCAATAATATCCCTAGTTTATGTCAAGGATCCTTGGACGTAACATCCATACATGTCCACCTGGCGCTCTCGGCGTCTCACCCAGCAGAAGACTCAATAGTCGCTCACCTTCTGAATGGCGTGAATACGCGATCCGCATCTGCTTAGGGTGAACGACCTACGTGTTCACTCTTCTCCGGACACCTTGTATCTGGGTATAGTTTGGCTGCCTGCACTTTGCTTCGGTATGCTTAAGCGTAACCTGCAGCATGATCATTAGTCTCGCTAGGGACGTGGACATCTTCTTCGAAGAATTCAGACATCGGGGAGCGATCCTTACCGGACATCGTCCATTTAATTAACCTTTGAAAATGTATGCCACTCACGAAATTGAATATCAAGTTTATTCTTATTTATGGTAATTCTGATTAATGTGTAATTTTTTTGAATTTGGAATTGGAATTTATCCGAAATTATAGATTATATTATATAATTCCCTGGAAGATTATTCATGAGAAATAGAGTTTTCCAAGCCGCGAGACGTTACGTCAAACCGATATGGAAATCGTGCTTGATTATTGTTTGACGTAATTAATTTAAAAATATTTCTTGTTACTCAAAGTTCACCCGCAGTTATGACTTATATAATTTACAGGAAAATTACTCATGAAAAATAGAATTTTCAAAGCTGCGAGTCGTTACGTCAAACCGATACAGGAATCGTACTTGTGTACTATTTGACACGAGTGAGACAGATGGACGTTTGTCTCTGGAGCTTGCTGACCGCTGCTGACCTTCTGACCTGTGCTCATCTGGATTACGCACGCCTTTCATTATCAAGGCTATTCGATGTGATTTTGGAGTCGAGACGTCTATTGCACTTTCGCAGTCTCATCTTTACCCTCTCCTCTACGCAACTGACTGGAAATGAGCGTCGCGGCGGTTAAAACTTCAATTCTGACGCAAGAGTCCAAGCAACCGATACGTTCTGATATTACCACGGATTTGAACGCTGAGACGTAAGGGGACTCTATTATTTCCACGCAAAAGGCGTATCGAATGGTTTGGAAAATTTTTATGTCAGCCATGTCAGAGATATTTTGAAAATTTATCTTTTGAGAATTAACATTATTAATGTCTAGGGTTTTTCTTTTGCTAGATATGAATGAATGATGCCAAAACGAACGTTGTCAAGTCTAACTGAAAAGTCCTGTACATGTTGATCGTGAGAACTGGAGAAAAGTCAACACTCATGCATAAGAAATCCCACTCCTATGAGTTCTCATGGTTTGTCCGAATGGGCTGCCGCTGGGCTTCCCTTATTTGGATAGGTCGTGCAGTACCGGACGAATAAATATGTCCAAATAGGTCACACCAGCCTGGCTCTGCAAGCCCAGCAAAGATAAATTCCGGTAAACTCGCTAAAGATAACGATATTCATAACCATCCATAAACAGCATGTTCGTGTTTTTGTACGAGCCCCCATATGGGACATCCGTAGTTAATGCGTCTGTTATCGCGGTGAAAATATCTAATTAACTCAGTAACCTTTCACCTGTACCGCTTAATCAAATTTTCAATTAGTTACAGCTCTTGTGTTTCGACGGCAAACAAAATTTTGATATAAAGTTTCATTGCCACTTTCTTATCAGTGCATTGACACTTCAAGATCACCCAGGAGGAAGATAGATAATGACGTATTCCCCAGCGACGCTCGAGACCGCCTAAAATTATGGACAATTGTGAAGTTTGATTGGTAACGTCTAGGCAGGTGGATTGACCTATGAAGAGAGGGGCCCGGAGGTCATCGACCTCAGTCAGGTAGAGAGATGCAGGTTAGAGAATGGAGACCCAGACAATTGGAATGTCGCCAGAAAAATTGGAGGTGTGTTTCCTTGGCGGGTAACGTTCAGATGCATGGACAATTTTACGCCTTCCCGGACCTATCGCACCTTGTGCAACCTCAAGAGGAGGAAAAAGGATGCAGCCGCGCAACGACCTACGGTACGAAGGGTTGGTCGGAAGGTAAATAGGAAGGTAAATAGGAAGGTAAATAGGTATGATAATTATATTTCAGTCCGAAAATATAAAAGGGCTAAAGATCAAGGGATCGACCTGGAACATCCCAATACGTCCGTAATCACTGCAACAATTGATTAATATAATTTCTTTAAATCAGGTACCATTAATAAGAGCCCAATCAGATGGAACAACTATGGCCAAGACGGTCAAAAAGACGTACCGTCGCGACGCTCGGCCGATCGACGTCTGGTTGGCGCAGGACTCGGTGGGACGGTTCAGGCTGGCGACCTGGCGTCGCCCCACCGTAAGTCCCCGAAGGCCCCACCGTCATCGTCGCTTTAGTTCCCCTCCTGGTGCCACGTTCCGCGGCCGCGTGGCCCTCAACCAACGAGATCGGCAACGAATCGTGTAGAGTAGAGCTACGAGATCGAGGCGATCGAGGAGACCAGGAACGTTTGAGGCTATGGTTTGAGGCTGGCCCGCCCTCGCACCCAGGTAACCCACCCCTCCGATGTATGACCCATACTCTCCCCACTGCGCGTCCACGCCTCCCCTCTCTGCGGGCCACTGCAATCGCGGATGAGTCACTATATAAGACAGCAAGGACAAGAAGGTGTATGTTAGTACACACTCATTCTTCTCGTGGTTCGCACACGATTCGGTGCTGACCGCTTTACGCACCACTGACCTCAGATTCTCGACGCTCGACGCTCGATGCTCGACGACGCTCGACGATAAACAATTTTAAATATTGCTATTACAAAGACATTGTTATACGTCGATTATTTCATTCGACTCTTAATCTTGATACGTTTCCTTCTTTTTTTTTAATCAATCTTTCATTTCTCTTATCTACATCCCATGAACGTGAACGTTGTTCGCCACTATCAGTGACCGAGATACAGTGGTGATTTTTCAATTGACTATTGGGACTGTGGGTGAAGACTTTACTCAGAGAGACGTCTACCTACCAGTCGCATCTGCGTCGAAGACAAATTTGAAGATACATTCGACATGCTCGTTGAACGTGCAGCACAGTGGGCCTGGCAGGCTATGGGTGGTACGAGGGCCGATGTCTTCTATACCTTCCTGGTCTTCCTCATAGCTTTCGCCCTTGTACGGGGTGCACAGTGGCTGCGATACATTCGCTCGTTGCCACCTGGTCCATGGGGACTTCCGGTCTTAGGCTACCTTCCCTTTCTCAAGAGTGATGTACATCTGCAGTTTGGGAAACTCGCTAAGAAGTACGGATCCATATTCAGCGCGAGACTTGGTACCCAGTTCGTTGTCGTTATCAGCGATTACAAGACAATTCGCGATACGTTTCGTCGGGAGGAATTCACCGGGAGGCCGCATACAGAGTTTAGCAACATCCTTGGAGGATATGGTGAGTCTCACTGGAGTTTCTTGGTTTCGTGCTACTAGAAGGAATTTATTCAGGATGGGTTTATTAGATTCTTTTACTGAAGGGCAGTGAACTTTTTTTTGCAAATTTTCTTTTCAATTTTGAATTACCTTAACGAGACTTCCGATGCTCTTGCAGGTATCGTTAATACCGAGGGTGCATTGTGGAAGAATCAGCGCCGGTTCATTCAAGAGAAGCTTCGTAGTTTCGGTTTGACGTATATGGGCGCCGGCAAGAAAATTATGGAGTCTAAGATAATGGTGAGTGTTTGAGATTTTATTTTAAAAAAGAAAAAGAAATTTTTTTCTATTCATACGGAAGTACCTCGAAGAGTCCATCGAACCAAGAATGTAAACCGTGCGGTTTTCCTGTTTGTCCTGCAGCGGGAAGTGGACACGTTCTTGCAAGGACTCTCTCTGCGTCGCGGTGCACCCACGGATATGTCAGGTTCCTTAGGCATGTCCATCAGCAACGTTATTTGCTCGATAATAATGGGTGTGCGCTTTCACCACGGTGACACCAGATTCAAGAGATTCATGGATCTGATTGAGGAGGGTTTCAAACTCTTCGGCAGTATCGTCGCCGTAAATTTCATTCCTGTGGCGCGATACTTGCCCTTCCACAAGATGATTTGCAACAAGATTTCCACAAATCACAAAGAGATGGCGAACTTCTTTCAAGAGACGGTGGACCAGCATCGCGCTACCTTTAACGCTGATAAAGTCAGAGACCTGGTGGACACGTATCTTCTAGAGATCGAGAAAGCGAAGGTTGAAGGTCGCGAGGCTACGCTCTTCCAAGGAATGAATCATGGTGAGAATTGATTATTTTTTTTTAAATTGTCATTTGACTGAAAAAAAAAAAAAACATTATCTTAATAGATATTTCATATTTTCTTGCTTCAGACCGTCAGATACAACAAATTCTTGGCGACCTCTTCTCCGCCGGAATGGAAACCGTGAAGACGACTCTTGAGTGGGCAGTCATCTTCATGCTTCATTATCCTGAGGCCGCACGTGCTGTTCAGGAGGAACTCGATCAGGTGGTGGGTCGATCAAGGATTCCAGGATTGGAGGATCAACCCTTCTTACCTGTTACCGAAGCCACCATTTTGGAAGTGTTACGCCGCTCAAGCATCGTACCCATGGGGACGACGCACGCCACTACTCGGTGAGTTTCCTCTTCGTTCCTTTATTCCTCCTCTTCCCTTGTCGGTCTGCTTGACAATCAGCGACAGGTGCTTCGGGTGTGCGATCGAGCGAGCGTTAGATTTGGCAGGCAAAAGTGAAAGTAAAGTGGAGTCACTCGTTCCATGGGTCCGCGGGCGCTCGGCACTGGCAAGTGGGTACCTGGAGCAGCGGTTACTGATCCCGATCCTGATTTCGATCTTATATCGACAATGCGAGCTTAACTGTTCGGTTATACAGCATGTCGGACAAAAAGTCTAGATAATTCTTCCAAAAGTTGGATCATTCGTTGGACACTGATACTTTCCCAGATTTGTAGAGACGTCCGTTTGATACTCCGGGTGTTTTCTCGTCTAACAGTGAAAAAGTTACACGTGGACGAGCACGCGTTGCGGTAGACGAGCTCGAGGACCGATTAACACCCTTATTCGATTTTGTCTTTTCTTTGTTATTGCTTGTCTAATTATTTTCTATTTTTTAACTTTCAGCGATGTCAAGTTGAACGGTTTCACGATTCCAGCTGGAGCACAGGTGGTACCACTCTTGCACGCTATTCATATGGACCCCGAGCTCTGGACAGAGCCCGAGGCGTTCCGACCAGGCAGGTTCCTGAGTTCAGAGGGCCAAGTTACGAAGCCCGAATACTTCATGCCGTTTGGCGTAGGAAGACGTATGTGCTTAGGTGACGTCCTGGCACGCATGGAGCTCTTCCTCTTCTTCAGCTCCCTTCTTCACACCTTCGACTTGCGACTACCTGAGGGTGCCTCCTTGCCAAGTCTACGTGGTAACGTCGGTATCACTGTCACCCCAGATCGATTTAAGGTCTGTCTCGTTCAAAGAACTTTAGAGGGTGATCTCGCGGATGTGGAGTGCACCGACGGTAACGGACCACTTCGCAACGTTGGTAGTCATTGAGCTTGATCAGCCGCTCTGCGGATTACGGAAAAAACGGTAGTTGTTCCTATCGACATGAGATATCAGGTCGAGAAAGAAGAAGGATGAGACAAAGAAGTAAAAGAAACGAGGAGCAAGAACCATGGAGAAGAAAAGACCGCATTCCTACCGTACAGCAGTTTAAAGTGCCTTTTTCCTTGGATCGACAGCCTCCTCTCCTCTTTGGCCATTGTAACTCTATTATTGAGAAGAGAGCGAATTTCAAGATCTTAACTCTTAACCGCTCTATCTTTCTCTCTTTATCTCAATCTCCATCTCAAGATAAAAAGAGAGTGAGAGTTGCAGCTCGCCCAGAGGTTTTAGAAAAGTACCTTTAGCCTATGAATGGCATCCACGATGAACTCGGTGAACAGTTAACGTCCCGAAACACAGTCTCAGCTAAAAGAAAGAATGAAAGAAAAAAAAAGTAAGTACAAAAGGAGCCCTGGACCGACGAACCTGCTCATCCATCCTGCCGCCATATTTATTTATACATTCATATTATTACCCTATTTATTCGCGTGCGCTTAGTCAATTCCTTAGTTCCTTTCGCGGAGAGACACAAACGCTATCCTCTGGTTGGCTAGTACATAGTCCTAAGGATAATCCTGGCAGTCACGTTGCCAAATCGTATCCTCGTCATTCTCTTCCTATAAACGTAATAAGTCATGTTTCTTCAGCGAGCATTAATTATTACCATTAATCATATATAATACTATCTAGCATATACGTATTACCATATACTTCGTCCCACTTGTGGAATTCTCTATCTTCCCTTTTAATTATCATCACCCTCAGCCCCCCTCATAGCATCCAGTCGTTTTCCATCGTTTCATCCCTCCGTCATTCTCTGTGTATATATATAAACATACATTTCTTAAATAAGTGTGTTATGTATTTTGCCAGTCGAACTCGATAAGAGTGTGAGTGCATGTGTGAATGTCCATTTTATGAATAATTATTGTAAATTTAATGAGAGTGAAAGAAAATTAACGAACGACGACCCATGCAGCTTTTTTTTGTTTATGGCTATGATACGTTACAAGGGTTGGGTTGAGACGTGGAAGGCTATGTCCTCTAATAATCTCCTAGGGACTTCACCCATATGATAAGCAATTGTGTTTACGCTCGAGAAGTGCAACGCAGCTTCTTCTTCCGCATTGTGCGTTCGTCGTCGTTCGTTTGACTTCTTAGAAATGCAGCACTGTGTTCATCGTCGAATGCGACACGTTATAGCGATATATGATATTTTTCTACGAATTAAACATATTTTTCAAGTTATCCACGTTCTTTCTTTTGTCACACCCTCGATTTCCCACAATGGAAGTTTGTCCTTCAAGCGCTACGTTCACGCCCAGACTCGTGTGAGGCAACGGCTGGTTCTTTGCTTGAATTCGCAAGCGCTTTTTAATGTCTCTTGGATATCATAACTCTTTTTTTATTTTTTAGTAAATATGACAAAAATTTCTATAAATATTTTGTAACATTTCGGTAAAGATATAAATTCGGATTGCGACGTATAGAGAATGAAAATTCATAAGATTGCTTACCAATGGCAATTATTTCGTCCGAGATTTGAGGGCTTATTACGATTCTTAGATCAGGCGAAAATAACGACAGTGAGAGCTCGGTTGCACCTCGTCAAACGCGCGTTCGAACGTTAACTGTCGACCAATGGTGCAACGCATACATAGGAATTTACCTTGTGTTATTGGTCGAGGGTTGCGTTCAAACGCGTATTTGGCGAGTGTCACTGGATTCTGAGTGACTCACCCAATTACGATCGTTCTCAACTTGTGAAATTTCACGAAATTTCATGTCGAAAACCATCGTGCACATGCGCGAGCGTGATGTGCCCGAAAAAAAGCCTACATCAAAGTGAATAGCGAAAAAGGAAGTTATCAAAAAAAATGTTATTTTCCCACAATGAATAATTTAGCGATACATCATGTATTTCTGAAATCGAGAAAGTATAATGCTCAGAATTCGACGAACGCCGAGCGATACCTCAGCCCCATTTAGTATAACGGAAAATGAATTCCGCAGCTTTAATAGGTAAATATCACTATTTACATTTTCCTAAAATGTCAATTTACAATAAAAAATACAGATATAATAAACACGCTTTACTTAATTCCTACAAAATTTATAAAAGATTTATGGAATTAAATTTTGTTATAAAATGCAGCTGTCAGTAACGGCAAGTAGCCTTCGTAAAAATGTGAGATCCCTATGCCGGAAGTGCCCATTTATTTTACATTTTCACTTGACAGAAGTGATTATATTCCTTCAAGAACTGTAATAAGCTCTCTGAGCTAATTCGTTGTTGACAATTTTATCTTTTTTATTTACTAAAGGCGGGTTTACACCAAGCGAGTATTCACTGCGAACACTGTTTGCGAACAATCGCAAGCAAGACGCTCGGGCGGTGTAAACACCCGGCCGCACCGAACACCGTTTGCGAACGCTGTTCTCGAATGTTCGCGAA
>JARQSU010000011.1:307615-331119 GCA_030142265.1 Calameuta filiformis
GAGAGGAGAGAGAGAGAGAGAGAGAGGGAGAGAGAGGGAGAGAGAGAGAGAGAGAGAGAGAGAGAGAGAGAGAGAGAGAGAGATCGAACGGTTGGCAAGCTGATGGTCGTGGACTAAAGGAGTCAGGAGGTTGTGGTATGTGTTGCTCTGGCGGAACTCGGTGCAATAGTACCCGACAGCCCGATTGAACGGGACGTGCAACGACCGACAAAGGTCACTCGTGACGTTAAATCTGCATTTGCTACGAGATCTCATCTTCCATTCTCTCCTTTCTTGAATACTAGCTTAAAGCCGTCTCACTTGGGTTAGTCCAGGTACGTAAGCCAGCATCCCATACCCACTTCCCATGGATGGGTATCTGAAATGAAAAAAGAACAAAAATTCAGTCAGTTGGATCTTTTCTAAGATGGCGGTGATCACCTCGTCTAAGGATTGACGATTACTTTGTACGGAGATGACATAAGGATTTGACTTTTCACACAGGAGAAAATGTCATCTGGGTATTTTGGAATCCTGGAGAACTATAGATTGAGGTAGGGTGGACCATGAACTTTGCTTATGGAGACGTCGTGGGGGTCTCTGACAGTTTTGTCGCTGCTGTGTCGACAGCCTTAATGAACTATACAGTGTAATCAGAGTGGTAGAAAGAGTATCTGTAGAACCATTACTGAGACTTGTAACGACTAGATGCATTTGGAGTTTCGTGAAGATTCGCTTGCTATACAGTGCCGAGGAAGCTGGTGCCCCGAGAGCGAGGGTTTTCCCGATGTAGCTTACTTCAGGACACTCTACGAAGCCGTTATTTACGGCCTCCCCGTTTCCATATAAGCATAAGCCGGATTCTCACTCTCTGCATTGGCAGACGCAGGCGCCCATCTAGATATCTAGATATCACCATCTAGAACGTCCCGTACATTGAACGCAGGGGGAATGCTCTGACAATGAATGCAACTTGCGCGGGGTACCAACCCTGCTCTTCCGAGCCTCAGGGCGGCGCTATTAACCTTCTGTTAGATACGTCGTCTCGAGGAAGAGTAAACGAGTCGAAAGAATGATCGTAATCAGGTTAGGATATCCGTGGAGCGAGGGCGACGCGAATGGTGAAAGTACGAAGGACGTCATCCATAGAAATAACGACGAGGAAGAGAAAGAAAAGGGGAACATTTTCAAGATGAATAGATCCGGCCCTGAGGCTCCGGGTAATGAAATTATTTTTATTAAAATCTAAGGACGACTACTCCGGGTTCGATGGAACCAATTTTTCCGTCGTCGGGTGGCGATGGTGGTGGTCGGGTTGCGTGTTGCCGGTGCTGCTGCTCTTTGCTGGTGATGCTGGCGATGGCTTCTGGGGCAAGATCCTCATAGTCTGCTAGTAGCAACCGTTGGCTGGTGTCTTGGGTTCTCTTGAGTGGATGGGGTCGAGATCATCTCATCTTAATGGACCGAGAAAGATGCTTTTTGTCGAGCGCGTTCAGAGAATAATGAACCCAGGAGGCCGGTGATCTCTGCGCGCTGCGAGATGCCAACTCCCGACTCGTCCTTCGTTCGGTCGTACCCGCGACCCGAACTCGAAACCCGCCTTGAGAGAGGCGAATTTTTTTCGACTTACTCGAGTGAGAATGCGACCTGAGGTGCAACACACTACCTCTACACCACCCTCGCCGATACGTTGCGTCGGGCAACGAACGACCGGGGTCATTGGCTGGATCCAGTTATCAAGGTTGGGGTCCTTCGGCAGCAGATCGCGACGCTGTTTTGTTCGGATCGACGAACTTTCCATCACGTAGCGCAGCGCTGTTTGCCGATATCTCGACTCTCTTATTTTCAATTTCATCTCGTTTCACCTCCTTTCGTCTTATCTGTGCTCTCTACCCTTTCTCCCGATTCACGTAGATGGATCCAGTCGCAGAGTCTAGACGGTTCGTTGTATTTGTCATGCTCCACGTGAGGTCTTCCAATTATACACGCTAACTCACTCAGGTACCTGGTGCAGCTAACTCTAGGCATCAGCTAACTAGATACCTGGAGATGGTCAGGGATGGCATCGCGAAAGAATGCAGCCTGTCGAATCCACTTGAGGATGTTCGTGAACCTTGCCAGGATTTCTCTCAGTCTTCTTCTTCTTCTTCTATACGATAACGACGGGTGCATGTCCTTGCAAGGTGAAGTAGGCTTCGAGAAACACCTGGATGGTTTTTAGTCATCGACCTCACAATCATTTCTCGATGACGTGTTGCACCGATGCCAAATGCCAGATGCACCAGTAGTTTTATAAATAACACCTTTCCATCTATAACGAACATCATCTGCATTCATGAGGACACCCCATCCTGGACTCGCGCGACTGACCAGCTCTCAGCAATTATCTATAAATGTCAGAGGTACTGAGTGAAGTGTTGGTGCGTAGTTGGATGATCGCAAGGTGGACAGGGTCAGATGAGGAGACTGGAAGTGAACGTAGACGAAGACGAAGAAGAAGAAGAAGAAGAGGACAAAGAAGACATCACATGTAACCGGTTCAAGGAGAGCTGCGTTCTGATAACCCAGATTCGTGTACTATCGGTCACATCGGAACCTCCCCCGCCTTGTTGAGCTGCGAAGAATTCAGCAGCAACTAGACCAGTCGCTTCTAAGAAGCAGGAAAGATTGGATTAGGATTTTCAACTATTTCCAGGGAGTCCCAGGAGGAAGTCGACTGGTTCATTGTCTGCCTAGCTACGAAGCTATCTAGCAGTAAGACTAGAGTATACGCCAGCAATCCAGTCAGACGAAATGCAAAACGAAGAGTCTTCTACTTGGTACTGGTTCGTACTAGCTTACTGGCTGTACGTCGGCGACACTGGCCTAGAGATATCCTCGCCTTCTTCTAACTGTACGAGCGACTGCTCCAGTTTTCAAAGAAGAGAAGGAGTGACGTCTTCTCTCTCCAACCCACATCAGTACACACTATACTTGTATAGATAAAGTCAGAAGCTTAGCCATACCTCAAGTACACTATCCGTTCTCCATGACTGTTAGATTGGACGTTCCGTCGACTCAAGATGGCAATGGACATCGTCGCATCTCGACGGCTGGCATTGCCTTCTTATCCGAGGGACGATCTGGTGAGCTACCGAAGAGAGTGTAAAAGTGTATTGTAGCAGTAGGACAGACCCCCCGGTCTATGAGATGGGTCATTACCCACTTGTTCGCTAGAGCAGAGAGGTGACTGTTGGCGCGTCTTAAAGTTTTGGGCCTGTAGCTCGAAAACCCTATAGCCCAATTCTAACCAACAGTTGAATGACCTCTTCCGACACACAGCCTTGCGAGGAATGTTTCCTTCACGTTGTTGACGCTTCATCATATTCAAGCCTTTCCTCCTGACTTCATTCTTTATTTCTATAGGTATCAATATCTCTTTTCTTTTTGTTACATCTCATCGACGATGAGAGTTGATACAGTTGACGCATCCAGGGAGTTTGTTCTTTGAGTAGATCAAAATTGGAGTTAGAGAGAGAGAGAGAGGGGGGGGGAGGGAGAGAGATGCTTACTTATCGAAATCTGCCTACTCACTCAATCATTGATCTCCATCTTGACTCTCCGTTCTCCGATCGTAGCGACAGGAAGTTTTGGACAAAGAGCGCCTTAACACGGATCCGGCCGAGATCGTTAGCCTTCGTGACAATGGAGAGGCGCTCGAAGAGAGACCGCAACCCACATTCCCCAAAATATGGGTCATCCTCACTCTCCATACGTAAGACGGTCCCATAGTATCTTTCTATAATGCACTCGCACCCACGTAAGGCTCATTTCGCAGTTGTGATTAAGAAGAAAAAAATGATAGTGACTAAAATAATTAACCTGAAAAATCCTGAAAGTGACGTCAAGCGTCGTGACGTCTTCATTCTCAGAATCCACATGGTTCTTACTTGGTAAACCATAGTGAAAACTATTTCCAGCTGCGATTTGAAAGTCTGATACCTTGAGAAAATTGGGGCGTCCATCCAAACCAGCATCTTTTAATGTTAATTACTAAGTGCAAATTGATCGCGATCCTTTTTACGGTTCAATGACACCTCTCTTCGTCTCATATAGACGTACCTGCGGAAATGCAGAAAATCAGGGTAGGTGGGACATATATCCAGAGTAGTGAATCGTAGCGGAGAGAGGAAGAGAACGAATAAACAAAATGAGGTAAGAACGGGACCGGAAGTTGAAAATATATTTCGCTATTTTAATCGCATCAATTACCAACTCTTTTTTATATAGGATACTGGGACCAAATGGGACCGTATACTTTTGTCCTACCCTTTGACTGACTGACTGACTGACTAACTGGTTAGTTTGCTTGCAGATTCGGCACTCGAGTAGCTTCACTTGCGTGTCTCCCTCTCAATTTTTTACACGACTTTATAGCTGAAATGCGTGACTGAGTGCGTGAACGTCCGACTCGAGCGGCCGACGACCGCGACTTTCTCCTCTTATGCTAATTTCCTTAATACGCTATTTTCACGTTCGCGTACCCATATTAAACCTACACTACGTTCACGGCGTTCTTACACTCGGACAGACCATATACTATACGTACCCTCACGAAACAACCAGCCTGGTTGTTTGTCCAAGTGTCCCAGAGCATTGAATATCTCCACCGGTTACTAAGAAAACTTTCGATCCTCATCATCAGGAACCGTCTACTCGCCATACTTGTACAGTAAAATCTTATTCTTCCAGGAGTATCTAGTGTGGACAAAAAAAACAAAACGAAGAATGCCAAGGACAAACGAGATCGTGTCTTATCTATCTTGAAAGAAAACGTTCACCAGGATCTCTGTGTTATCAGAATCTTCAGAGTGCATCGTCCAGAGGATGATATCACACCGCAAAGAGTGCACTTTTCCTATGACATGCCTAAGCCCTCTCTTCGTGCTGAAGTAAGTATCCGCTACGTGGTAGGTACGGAACTTTAGATACCTGGGACAAGGATAAGAGGCAGAACGCAAAACGCAAAGGTGGACACACCTCAGCTCGTTTCTCCAATTGCTGAGCTGAACGTGTTTGTATGTGAACGTCAGCCGTCGTAAGTGACATTTGTGCCGTGCGAGAGCTGAGTTCGTTGCCCCGTGAAAGAAGACAGGACCCAACCAAAGCGTTTCTGGGTTTACAGCTTTACAGCTTGGTCGGCAATCTGCACTCGATGCGTTCAGGCCCAGTGAAGTTTCGTAAGTCACATTTGTAACAGATAGGATATTTTGTACGTTGACAAATTGCCTAAAATTCCGTTTGTGTCTTGTCAGGATACCAGGAGGCTCTGCAAGAAGATCATGAGAGAGACAGTCAATTATGCTTTACATGCTCAAAGGATTCTCATGGCTCTTTGGCGATGTAACACAGCGGACAAGCAGAGTACCGATATTCGTGCTGTACCAGATGGAAATCGGAAAGAATCATTGGCTCGTACTAAGATTGGTTAACATTAAGAGAGCGTTCGTTGACGTCAGAAAAAAAACTGCTACCTGACCCTCACTACTCGCCATACCAGCTCTTACGATTAATTTGCTTTAGAGAGCGGACCTGGGCCTACCCTATCAAACTACGTATTTGTCGTTTCACTCCGGCAGAATTCATTACTGACATCACACATGGTCACGCGCGTCGTGTGTGTTTGTAGCTCCTATCTGTATAGATCTATACATTCACTCGGATTTGTACTCCAGGAGAAAGGTCACTGACCTGCTTCTCTGAAATTATAAAATAGCATTACGCCACTTGCTGTTTTGACTTCGTCGGGCATCACTGTTTCTCGTCAGTCTTTTTCACGGGATGCCCAGTTGAATCTGAAAGGAACAAATTAGAGCCTTCATTAATTTGATAGCGATAACCAGCTAGCTGGCTAAGAAATCGGTCAAAGCCGGCACCAGACCCCCGAGAAGAACTCAAGTTAGGATGGTAGAAAGGACGGACAACGTTTGGCTGGTTGCTTTGGGTCACGGGTCAACGTACTCGAAAGTCCAAGCTTTCCCGGCTCATCAGCATGCGCAACTCGCTATATTGTCTATTAACGAAATTTCTAATTCGAATTTATGATAATGAATAATGAAGTAAAGGTTATCCACTAGTCCGTGGCTGAACTGCCAATCAGTCAGGCGCTCTCATCCGAGTAAAGTTACTCGCAACGTCTTTCTTGCAAATGTCTCTTCTGCACTGTGTTAAATTATTATTTTTAATATCTTGTCAGGATTACCAAACTGTGAAGAAGAGTGAAAATGTCGAGAAAAAAAATATTGTGAACTTGTACTCTGATAACCCTGAAGTCATCTGATCTCAATTACCTGTATCACTGAAATGACTCAGAACAAAAAAAAGGGTTAATAATCATGTGGTCGTATCATTACAAGAAATACTAATGGATGATAATAGCAGTAAAGATAGTATAAATAGTAGCGTGGCATTGGTAGTAGTAGCAGCAGTAGTAGTACATTACTACATTACAAAGTAGGAGGGGACGAAGAAGAAAAAGGATGGAGACGAAGAGTTGTCGGAGGCCGAGAAGGAAGACGAGACGATAAGGTGGGACGGAGGACACTTTCACTCTCACAGGTGCATGACCGAACGCCGAGCATCGAGCGGCCCGTCGGTTGATGAGCATGAGGCCCTCAGATCGGCGGCCTCTCCTGGCGTAGAGAGTTATTGGCTTGGTAAGATATCTTCAGTGGATCCGCTAGATAACGGCCCAACGACCACGTGCTTACGGCAACTCGTGCCAACTTATGCCATGTTTCTATGTACCCACAACACAGCTTCTACTACCAATCTATTTACGTACCTAGGTATTTCCTTAGCTGAATACGAACTTCCTGCTTCCATTTTGCATCGTCACATTAGCTAATTAACAATACGAACAGCGAGTTGCGTGCCGTTTTTGTGGTCCTTGGCAATTTTTTTGTCCTTTTCTTTAAAAGGAATATTGTCGCCATCCTTGCAGTAACGTTGCAGTTACATCGACGCCGTACGATGCCACGAGCTGCTCCGAGTCGAGTCAATTACTCTGAAAGCAGCAATACAAGCATGGAGAAGGAGAGATCGAGAGAGAGAAAGAGAAAGAGAGAGAGAGAGAGAGAGAGAGAAGAGGAGGGGAAGATCGGGGGACAATGATTCTGAGTGCTAAAGAGAGAGAGGGAGAGACGGGGAGAGAGTGTGTGAGTATATCTGACGAAGGTAGAACAAGACGAGAGAGAATGAGAGCGAGAAAAAGAGCGATAGAGAGAGAGAGAGAGAGAGAGAGAGAGAGAGAGAGAGAGAGAGAGAGAGAGAGAGAGAGAGAAAGGTCAATGAACGAGAAACGTCCAGCGCCGTTCGCCAGCGAGTTTACTCACTACGAAAATACACTTGAGGCGGTAGCGCGTTAGCCCGGTGGTCCCAGAGGACCCAAGTTCTCCCAGTGGGTCACTGGTTCATGAGGCGCTTTGTGAGTCTCCACTATCCACACCTCGATGGCATTGATGCGGATGGTACGGAAGGTACTAAGAGTAACATCACCAAGGTGCTTTTTTTCGAGTAGGACTGGCTACTCTTAATGGTAGGAATCAGCTGATATTATATGTATATCTACACTATAGTATATATGTGTGTGTAGATATATATATATATATATATATATCTGGTACTAAAACGTAAGGGTACATACAAGCAGTTTATCTGGTAAGACAGTTGCATGAATAAAAATGGCAGCGTACCGATCGTAAAGCAAAATAAAGAGGTTAACTGTTTGAGTCGCTAAAAATATCCGTCGCACCTCAGGCTGGCTGGTTACATCTCGATTCCACCTTCGTTCACGTTTGAGTTCTGCGTTCGTACGTATAGTAATCGCCGCTTGCGATACGTATACCTTCACAAGTGTGTATCCACTTAGGCGCCGTGTTGGTAGTAGCAGCGACAGCGACGTATGTATAATGCAGCCTGTTTTCGCATTCTCTCTTGCGATAGCCGGTTTGGACGAGTAAAATCGTTTTTTAGGAATTCGGGATGAATATAGGGTGTACCATGAGCATTGATGAGCATCATTTGGATACAGTTTAGCAAGAGGGTGATAGAAGAGTGAAAGAGCGACTCGGCGAGTCAAAGAGGTCTCGAAGATCTAACGATACTCCATGAAGTTGAGTGAAAATTGACTAAAAATTTTAGAAAGTTACTTCCACTTTTTTGAATAAGTTTGAATTTCAAGTCATTTAAAATTTATACCACGTACAAGCCCTTATATACGTTTATCTTACTTTTGACTTGCATTATTCAAAATTATACACAATACTGTGTTTGTTTCTAGCGGGAAATAATCAGGCGGCCATTACTAGACGCGAGTCATTGACATAGAAGTAGGTCCTTAATAACGAGAGAAGAGTGTCACAGCTCGTACCTACCGGTTAGCATTTTGCAAAAGGTGTATCTCAAGATCGATCGCGGGAACGTGGACGTGGACATAAACGTGTGTCGCAACTCCTAGCGCAAACGAGGAAAATCCGTGAACCGAGCTTCGCCTTTTCCTGCATAGATTACGATTGCCGTATAGGTTATAGCTGGACGTCGTTTCTTATAAACAGTCAGAGTTATACGGTCATCGGCCAATAAACCATAACCACAATGACAATTGGTTTAGAATTCATTAAGCATCTGGTGAAATCGGGAAAATGAGGAAAGGGTACGAATGAGAATTGATATTTATCGCGTGCGTTGTGTCGCAACACGTTCTTGACGTTAGATTTCGTATATCTATATTTCGTACATAACGGGCATGTGTGGTGCAATGTAAGGCTTCTTTGTCGGCCTTACATACATATATGTACTACTTCTATTAATTTTCAAAGGTCGTGCGTAAATGCGTGCACGAGTACCGACGCATTGATACCTAGGTATAAATCATAACTTCGTCCTAAAGAATTGTGTAGAATCCAAAATGCCAGCAGTTATGGGTATGCACAAGAAAGTAATTATTCTTCTTTTACTAGAAAGAAGGACCATGTTCGTACGGCAGGGTTCGGCCACTGTTCCGTTACGTGGACACATACGATGTATCCCTCTTGGTATTCGCGTAATCTCGATGCTCTCGTGCACGTTAGTTAGAGCCGTTCTTATCAAAGTTTGTTAACCCGCTGCCACGTGGAATAGCACGTGCAAACACAACAAGATTTCACGAGGAACATTCAAGCTTGGTTTTCTCACTTTCTGCAATAACGTAACGGGCTATTTAGCCAACCTGGAGTACCAAGAGATTGTCTTAAGGTAAGAAAATGGTATGGAAGACTAATAAGAAGGTAAGAAGAATCTTGATACGTTACAGATTCCTATAGGAATGAGGTAAAATAGGTAAAGGAACTAAAGATCCATGGCCGTATTGATCCTCGCGAGAAGGACGCGTATCTTAGAGGCATCTAGCAAGAGAGGAAAAATAAAAGGAGGGAGGCGTTCTTCTTGCTCTTCCAAGAACTCCGGCTAGAATTTAGGCTATGAGGAGCTCCTGCCGAATCTGGAACAGCTCGGTCATTGGCCCCACGTTCAATTCCTTCCTTAAGATTTTCTCTCCGACTTCATCATCATCATCATCAGGCTCAGGCTTATCTAACGCACATATCTATCGTCTTCACGGCGAATGAGCCCCCCAGCAGTCTGCTAGACTCCTCGTTATTGCTAATTTATCGTCCCTTACGTATCATCCGCTCCGATCCGTAAGTTTACCTGGCAGCCCCTTCACTCGGCAGTTCATGCGGATCGTGTAAGCCTGCGATCGTGCGACCTGCACGATCCTCTCTTTGGCACCAAAGGGGAATAAAAAAAGCCTCTCTTGAGTGATACAAAAATATACAATCAAGTATGTGGATATGCATGGACTACGTAAAGGTACCAGTACGTAAAGGTTGTTACTTCCTTGAGGTGTGGAGCTCGAAAGTGGTTGTCCAGGTTGGCTGGTGTACCCAGGTGTACTGGTGCTTTTTCGGCGGGAAGAGAAAGGGTAAGGCAGGGTATCCTTTCCCCTGGAGTCTACCTGTAATGATTGCAATTTTAAAGACATTTTTGTATAAATTTACATAAAGATGTATATCACCAGGTGCAATCAATGCACGAGACTCTATACCTAGTGCTAATGATAGTCCAACCTGCAGTCATCTATGAAGACTGAAAACTTTGGAAGGCCGGATCACGGCCAAATGACGCGAGAACCATAGACTCTTCTTCTTGGCTCCATTGCTCCGCTGAAATTCAAAAAGAGGATCTATCAGGCCTGATCAACGTAGCTCACGATCGGACCAACGTCAACGACCGCGTTTGCTCCGATTTTTTTATCGAGCTGCCCATTGTTCGATTTTACGGTGTTTTTCAAAGAATTCCATACCGACGCGGTGAGCTTGATTAAATACGAGGATGATCCTCTGGCGTTATCTGGAGCAGATGTTTCTCTCTTTTTTTCTCTTTATTCTCGCTATACCTCAACGGTAGCTTAATTCTTTACGATCCGCACCGTCTTTTTCTTCGCTATCTTTTTTTTAAATTTTGTTTCTTTTTACTTCGTAAACTTCTTGTCATTGTCATTTTCTGCTCTCGATACACCGAAGACACCTTCCTTCCGTGACGGAGCTTCCTGTTCGACTCTAATTCATCTCGTCGTCCTCTACTTCTTTCAGTTTCAAGGTTTTCCATGTTTATACTCGTAAGAAAAGATCTTCAGGGTATGAACCACTGCATCCTAATGATACTAAGATAACGCTGATGGGTCGCATATACTCGCCTGACGGCTTTCGGCTACCGAATCATTTTGACCCAGATGCGATCTCCCCAGGCGTCCAGATACCAGAGAGTGCGGACGCCTGCCTCGAGGCGTTCAGATACTCTTTGCGTCAAGCTGATCCAACCAATGCAATTTCTACCACGTACACTACGAATCGGATAACCAGTGCTCCGATCTTCAGAATAAAGGAACTCTATTACAATCTGTTGACAACACTGTACCACAGCCTTATAAGCTTGTAAATTATTATTCTGAACAGGTGAACTTTATATCTAGTAGATACGTTCCTTGCCATTTGGCCAGGAACACCTTCCGGAAGGAATTTAGACATTCGTTAGGATGATAACCAGGTCGATTTGCCTATCGTTTAATGCCTATCTTAGAAACCCCACTGGAAAATGTGTTCTTCGCAGGATATAAATACAGGTTGGCAGTTATTATTTGCAGTATAATTTGCTGTCCTGTTTTTACCTAAAAATACTGTAAGAATGATACTTAGTTGGCTAATTGTATCGTTTACTGGAATCAGTGCCAGTTATCTAGGTTCCCGAGCTATAAGTCATCGCGGTACTCATGGCAAAGCAATTCCACCGGCGCCACGTTTCGACGGCGTTTTCAACGACAATCATGATCACGATAAAATCGGTATCTGATACTTTTACTAGATTGATAATATTTAAAATGAGGAGTTAATACCTTATGGGATTTCTTAACAGCGGAGAGTATTAGATCCTGGACTCCAAAAGATCAGCAGAACGTATGGGAACTCAGCGGCCTTTACGAAGGCGACATTATGCTGCACCCTGACGAACACGACACGAAAAATGGACTCCTTGATGCAACCGCTAAATGGCCTGGTGGTGTTGTACCTTATTATATCCAAGAAGATGATTTCGGCAAGTACGGCTTATTATAGAATCATCTGTATGATGGGGTCTTATAAAATAACGGGCGGCCATTTTGTTATTCCCCTCCGGAAGGCAGACCAGGATGAAATAACGCTGATCAAGAAATCCATCGAGGAATATCACGAAAAGACCTGCCTGAAATTTCGAAGTTACAAAGAGACTGACGAGGACTACTTGACTATACAAGGATCACAATCTGGCTGCTGGTCTTTGGTTGGACGTCATGGAAAAGGGCAAGTTCTTAATCTTCAGACTCCTGGTTGCGTCCATCGTGGCGTCATTGTTCATGAGGTAATGCACGCCTTGGGATTTTATCATCAACAAAGCACTGCTGATAGGGATGAATGGGTTAAAATACATTGGGACAATATACAACCAGGTGAGACTTCTAAATATTTAGGTTTATATCTTTGTGTATAATAAATGCATGGCTGCCATTTTTGTTTGTAGGCAAGGAACATAATTTCAACAAGTATGATAGTGATACTGTCACTGATTATGGTATTGGATATGATTACAAAAGTATTATGCACTATAGTGCTCATGCATTCTCCAAAAATGGAGAACCTACTATTAGTCCAATTGTAAGTCATTTTCTAATAATAGTAAAGAAAAGCCGCAAGTTGAAACTTGCAATTTGCTTTCTCCGAATCGTAGGTACTGTACGAAGCCTTTATATGAGGAAGCATTTTCATTTTTTTTCAATCTTTGGCTTCTTCATAGATGAATCTTCGTTTACTACCGACGATTCGGAGGAAGCAAATTGCAAAATTTAAATCCCTGTCTTCCTCATATAGAGTCTTCGTACACTACCTACGATTCGGAGAAAGCAAATTGCAAGTTTCAACTTGCGGCTTGTTTAACGTGAGTGCCGAAAATGATACATATCACGGCTGAATGATGTTCTATACTTTTTGAGAGTTGGAGCTAAATCGGTCAAAGTTGAAAGGAGTTATATTGATAAATTTAATTTTTCGAAAAATTCAAAATATCATAAAATCAAAACTTCTCGATGGATTCGGCCCAAATGCAATACCAACCAACCTTGCATACAAATCTCTTAGTCAAGAACTATTTAGACTATTTTTGGAAATTTGAAAACAACATAAAATCCGAACTGCAGCTTGAAAATTATAGTTAACGAAGGGATTATAAAGCTGCACATGCCTGCAAAATTCGGCTGCTGTAGCTAAAACCGTTCTCAACTTATAAACGTTTGAATTTTGGGAGGCCATTACACGCACACACACACAGACGCACGCGCGCACACACACACACACGCACATACATCCGGACATTTTCTCCAAATGTGTTTTCTAGACGATTTTGCACATTCTGAACATGGTGATATGAAAATCTCGAAAAAAAAATTTTCCATCGTCACATAGCTTCCTGTATGAAGAAGCAAAAAAGGTTTAGAGTTACTCAAGGATGCGTAATTTTGAATTTTTAGAAAGAAAAAGTGGAAATTGGACAGCGAAAGGGTCTTAGTGAAAAGGATGTGGCCAAGGTACAGTTTATGTACAAAGAGGAATGCGATTCTCGTGAACCTGGAGGAAACGTTGTAACTAGTACCACTACTACGGATTCTGAAATTTTAGGCTGGATTTTTGATTGACTAACCCGGCGTCAGGGATAAATGATATAGAGATTGAGAAACTTGAGAAAAAGAAGTTTTATTAGAATTAACAGATAATCTCCATTTTGAATAAACTCCCCCGTTATGATATACAGTTTCACTTTGATCTAATAATAGTACTCGATTAACAGATAACTAATGATCTTTTGTCAACCAGCTGGACTCTGCTGATTGTAATAAAGCAACTGCTTCAACTCGTTCACCGCATCTTCTGCAGCCTACACAAAAGACAAATAAAAATTTCACTTATCACAATAATTGATTTTTAAAAAACTGTAACCACTCACATCTCTCACTGTATGACCATCATCCATAGTTAAAGCTTCCAATAAAGTCCTGAGAGGTCTACCCCATACCTGTTGCAGCGCCCTACAACTGAATCTGCCTAACAGTCGCAGAAGAGTACAGGTCCTCGCCCTGAGAATACTCTGTCGGTGGGTCAGCAATTTTCCAAATAGCTCAACAGTCACCCCTATATATTTATATAAGATTTTCAAACGATTAGATAGAGCACGGAACACAACCGATGCGGATGCTCACCAGGAGTCTTTGTATGCAATACAACTCTCTCGACGAGCTCAGCATTCTCTGGTTGTGATCTAAGGATGTTAATCAGAATTGCTACTAAATCTGCCACCACCCTTGCCTTCCTCTTCTCAAGCGTAAGCAACTGCTGGAGCAAAGGTATTCCATTAACTATATATACAGCATCACAGAATTGCGTCAGGAACTGTTCTTGGATGTGGATCAAGCGACACAGAACAAGCATAGTGCTTTCCAGGGCTTGAAGCTCATCAGCAGACAGACTAGATGCCGACCTGGTGCTAGTATTTGACTCAGCGTCAGAACGTTCAGACATAAGAAGCTTTGTCGCATAAACAAGATTAGGTACGACTCGCACGTCCAGGTAGACGCGCTCGATCTTAGAAAGATCCTCAGCTGCCAGCGATACGACGAAAGGTAGTGAAAGGAGACAAGCGACGTACTCGACTACTCGACAACCAGCTGCGGAATTTCTTAATGGCGAAACAAACACGGAGACGCAGTTTTGCTGAAGAAGAGAACCAATCTCGCCCTCCATTATTTCCTCCATGGACCTGTGCAAGAAGACGACCCATTCCTCGTTCTCTATCGGGCGCTCCACTGCCTTAGGATCCCAATCAGGTAACCTCACATGTTTCTGCGCCAAATGTCCACCGAATTCCTGTTCATAATCTAGACTTAGTCGAGTTTGTACGCAATCGCCTTGCCCTTTACAGACATCTTCTTCTGGCGGGACTTTCATTCTCTGCTCATTTCCGTTTATGCCATCGCCTCTTGCATTCGCATTTACATTATTGTTCACGTTTGTCGCTGTCACATCCTTCGTCTCCAATCTCTCCCTAATTGAAGGTAATACCAGCTCCTCAGCATCCTCCACATTCTCTTTTTTGTGTTCTGCTCGTGGAATCTCTAGAGGTCTCAGAGGTACCGGTCGGATGATGGTTCTGTTAGGACAGTCGCTGCGACATAAAGCATGATCTGCAACTAGGAGGTCGCTTCTTAAAGAAGCACGAAGACTTAAGTTTCCCAGAAGTACATCCACACTGGCACTAGATTCTGTACCGCTGGGCTCACTGTGACGTAGCGCTTGACAATGATGCATTGTGTGGCCATGCTGACAGTAGCCCTGGTTGTTTGGACAATGTATTTGGGAAATGCACATTCTTTGCTGTTGTTCTCTAAGCTTGCGTTCCTGTTCCTGCACCTTCTGCACTGCCTTTTCCAAGACCCTGTGTCGTCACAAAATTTTTTTAATTGCGGACCCACATTTATTAAGGATTTTTATTTACGCAGTGCGTAAGAAGACATACTTTGAACGTGTAGTCGAGCGCATTGCTAGATTCTGCAACTGTTGTTGTTTCGCTCGCGCTTGACTCGCAGATAATGGAGTCGTGAATGGTGTTGGAACAGCACCACCGACTATCAGGATTCTATCCTTCACAAATGGATGATCAAGCAGTTCAGGCCAAGTGAGTCTCTGTGATGGATCCTTTTGCAATAACCCCTGTAAACGTTATTTACATATTATTTACTACTGTCATCATACACTGCACTGCTGGAGAAATTCCTTACCTGTAAAAAGCTCTTACAATTAGGTGAAATAAAATCTGGCCACTTGACTGCTTCAAAACGGATCAATCTGACCAAATGCAAAATTGATGTGGTTTGAAATGGTGGTGTACCCACTATCAACTCGTATACTATGCAACCTAGAGACCTGAAAAGAGTATACTGTAATTTACACATGTTTAACCCTTACATTTGGAGCCTGTTTATTGCTTATCATGCATATACCATAAGTCAGCATTATGATCGTATGGACATTCTTCAATGAGCTCTGGAGCCATGTACAGTGGTGTTCCCTTAATCGATGTAAGAACATGTGTTCCTGTGCTCATACTACGTGCAAAGCCAAAATCACATAGCTTAGCTACTCCATTAGCTTCCAGCAGTACGTTCTGTGGTTTCAGATCTCTGTAATATAAAACATCCATTTAATTGTTCTCTTTTTTTTAATTTAATTTGTACCAACCTATGAAGGACCCTGTTTGAATGTAAATAATATAGAGCGGAAACAAGATCGCAAGCTATCACTTGTGCCCTTTCTTCGGATAGTCTCCCAGCCTTTCCTAATATCTCGTACAGTTCCTTGTCAGCATATTCTGTCACCACAACTATCTATCAATAACACATACATTTCAAAACTTAAACATCACTATTAACCAATTAATACTTATTAATCATATTCTTACTTCATTCTCAGTTTCAAAAGAATCTAACATCTGCACAATATTAGGATGATGAAGGTGCCGCTGTATCTCACATTCTTGTCTTAAACTCTTCAATTCTTTGAAAGAGCGTCCACGCTATAAATTGAAACGTCATTGTATCCATTAACGAGACGAGTTATTTATAAATCAGTTGTTGTTATGCAGAGAAAGATGCAGTAATTGCACTTACGTGTACTTACTTTTCGAATTACTTTAAAAGCCACAATATCGCCATCGGCGCGTTTCTTCGCTTTGTACACTTGGCCAAAGGATCCTTCACCCACTTGACCGAGTACCTCATATTTCTCCATATTTTATGTAATTCTGCGTGCGACTACTAATTCTGCACTCTAAAAATTATTTGAAAATTCACAAATTAAAATACACTTGTTGCTTATGTATTATGGCGCATGCGATTCCTATCACGCAATCGACGCAGTCGCGTTCTACACTATCAAAAACCATGTTGCTGCATTTTGTGAGAACACTGGAGAACACAAAAGTGCACAGAAATTTGTACAATGAAGTTGATATCTTCGTAGTAAAGATCCAAAGAAAGAACGTCGATTACGTAGTCGATAACTACAAAATTGCTCACAAGGTAATACTACTTTTATCACCAGGTATTTCAAGATTATCGATGGCTATTTGTGCTAATTGCACAAGTCCTAGATGGTTAACCTTCTTTACTAACAACTTTTTAATGCTCTTGTGTTTTCCGAAGAGTTTGTATCACACATGTTATATGAGGAGAGGTGTCTCAAGATGAACAAGGAAATAAATTCATTTGCTGATTTAAAATTAAATTCATGGATCGTAACACAGTGTGAATCTATTGGTATATTGAATTACTTATAAATTCTAACAATTCTGTCAACTGTTTCATACTTTCCTATTTCGTATTACAGGTTTGAAGAAACCCACTCCGATTCAAAAGAATTGTATTCCACAAATTTTAAGTGGAAAAGATTGTATTGGTTGTGCTAAAACAGGAAGTGGTAAAACATTAGCTTTTGCACTTCCTATCTTACAGAAACTATGTGAAGATCCATATGGAATATTTGCTCTTGTATTAACTCCTACGAGGGAGTTAGCATTCCAGATTGCTGATCAGTTTGCAGTTATTGGAAAAACAATTAATCTGAAGAAATGTGTTATTGTGGGAGGAATGGATATGGTTATTCAAGCTCAAGAATTAGCCAGGCATCCGCACATTGTTGTTGCAACCCCCGGACGTCTCGCAGATCATCTTGAAAGTTGTGATACATTTTCACTTCAAAGAATACAATTTCTTGTGCTTGACGAAACTGATAGATTACTTGGTGGACACTTTGATGAACAAATCAAGACAATATTTCAAGCCTTGCCAAAGAAAAAACAATCTTTGCTTTTTAGTGCTACGATAACGGACACTTTGGACAAAGTAAAAAGTGTTACATCTAATGAAGTTTTTGTATGGGAATCTAAGGATGATTTTGGCATGGCAACAGTTAAGGAGTTAGATCAGAGATATGTTTTAGTGCCTAGCGATGTTCGTGATGCTTTTCTAGTAGAAGTAATTAGGATGTTCCGAGAAACAAATGAAAATGGATCGATTATGGTATTCACAGATACTTGCAAGTATGGACAAATAAGAAGTCTTCTTATTTTCATAAATGTTATATGGAATATAATATCTGCGATTTCTTTTTAGACATTGTCAACTATTGTCTATGATGCTAAATGAAATAAGTTTTACAAATGTAGCACTGCATGCTATGATGAAACAGAGAGAACGACTGGCAGCATTGAGCAAGTTCAAATCAAACCATGTTAAGATTTTAATTGCAACTGATGTTGCCGCCAGAGGTTTGGATATACCATTAGTGGAATTAGTAGTTAATCATACAATTCCGAATGTACCAAAAGAGTACATCCATAGAGTTGGTAGAACAGCAAGAGCTGGTAGAGGTGGAATGGCTATAAGTCTTGTCACTCCGCATGATATAAAATTACTTCATGTTATCGAAGTAACTATTGGAACTAAACTGAAAGAATATAAAGTGAACGGTAAGGTTCAAATATTTCAGATTTTGGAATTTGTATTTTCTAAATGTTCTTTTATCTCGTTATTTTCCTAATTTCAGACAAGGAAATTGTGACAATATTTACACAAATATCAGTGACAAAACGCGAAGCCGAAATAAAGCTGGACGAAACTGACTTCTATGAGAGAAAAATGATAAACAAGAGAAAAAAATTAATTATAGAAGGAAAGGATCCTGATGAAGAAGAAAAGGAAATTCTAAGAAGGAGAAAAAAATGTAAAAAACCTAAAAAGACAAAAATTTCTGCGAAAGTGAATTAATCCTTGATTCGTAGTTATTAAATTGACAATGCTTATAATGCACGTACAACACAGTAATAATGAATATAAATTACCATGTAGTGTGAAGCATTTTGTCAAATTTTTTATGATAAATGTTTAATAATCTTGTTGGCTATAACTCATCAATAAAAATAATATTTGTTCATATTTTCTTTATTTCGTAGGTGCGAATCACATTGCGATATCATGTAAATTAATGTTGGTTAGCGTATCGATAGATACCAAATAATAAATCCAATTTTTTAAAAATAGCAATAACTAATACAGCATTCATTGAAAAGATTAATATTAAAGTCACATTGTAGTGTATTCAACGTAGTGATCATATTATAGAAAATTTCTTAGATATTTAATATCAAAATATATTATTTTCTAGACATTTTTTAATTCGTATTAAAAGTAATGCAAAGTATAAACTCTAAAGTCACAATCACCGACAGAATTATATTAATAATTTTTTTTCCTATAAGGCTTTCGCTAGCAGATATCACAACTATTCATGATTAGGCACTTGTGATACGTCAACGGAACCTAACAATTAAATTTCTAGTATGAAATACAGTTATTTGGAAAGGTCTCATTCTGCTTGTACAATTTTAATGGTGACTAACATAACTGTATATGACAAAATAAAATGCATTTGGCTGTATCGTTAACCAATATACTTACTGTATTGCAATATGTTATAATTATGTAGAAGATATATAAAGAGTACATTCGTCAAATTAGGAATTACATGATAAAACTGAAGTTCATGTTAGAAAAATTAGTTATGCTTCGATTTATATACTAAGATGGTTTTAGATTATTGAATTTGATATTTTTCATTCAACAATCGCTAGAGAGTTAGTATCTACATATATTGATTGACAATATGACAATAACTTGCATTGTGAAGTAAAAAGAACGAATCTCATTTTTTTTGTTTTTGAGATACTTCTAGCAGATTTACGAAAGTTTTCGAAAATCGAAAATGAAGACAGTTATTTCAGAGACGAGCTCGGACTTTTTCCTCATCCTGTATTAAGTGTAGCCTATCCAGGAACTTGTACAGTTCAGCGATATATTCTTTGGGATGTTTTTGGAAGTGGCCAACGTGGCTGGACCCGTCAAATATCTTTACATAAGTCTGTGAAAATAAAAGTTGTTATGTGACAATAGTATTTTTTATTATTATCATTAATCTTACTTCCACGCCCAATGATTCCCAAGAGTTTCGTACTCTCATGTTGCTCTCCACTGTTCCAACTGGATCTGTTTTACTGATCAAAAACAGAGCTGGACTACGAACAAGATTTGTGTGGTAAAGCTGGCTGGATCGGATGTAATATTGAGTTGCTTGCTTATAAAAGGTTTTCATATGGTAACTGTAATTTTAATAAATTCTTATAAAGCAAAATATCTTGGAGATATTTTAAAGTGTCATTAACGCATGAAATCTTTTACACATACTCTAAATATTTTTGCAAAGCTGTCTGTAACATAACATTGTTAGGGAAAACAGCCCGACCCACTCCAATTTGAAGTTCAGACACATCAACTGCACTATCCCATATGTGTCCAACAACACGATCTATCACATTGTCATACTTTTTTCGATCCATGTGTACAAAGTCTAAGACTTCTCCCCACATATAACCACCCACAGAGAATCCATGAAGTAATATTTGCTCGTATCCCTTATTTTGTTCCAAAAATTTAAGCAAGTCCAGTGCAACCAACTAAAAGATTGAAAAATGTTAAGAATAATACTCAAAAGTACTAGGGGACATAGCGGTACTTACACGAGAACCTTTAATGGGCCACATAAGCTGCCATGGACTAATAGAAACCGTAACAACATCAAATCCTTGCTCCATGTAAAAGCTGGCATATTTCATTATATGTTTACGCTTTGACATCATCCAGCACAATAAAACTAAAAGTGGGCGATCTTGTGGACTATTCAGATTCTGAATAACGTTATTATTAATTTTTACTTGATTGTCTTGCGAGATGAGCTCAATGTTCTTTGTAATATGATGAGCAGATATAAATCGGTAAGCTGCTACATGAATATACTAAAAGGAAATAATTTAAGTATTTACAAAAACCTCTTGCTTGATATATTCCATCAAAATGCTTTTGCTATACTCAAGCATGAAATTTGTAACAAACATGTTTAAGTACCAAGTTCTGTTTCTTTGCCAACAACTGAGGCCTAAGATGCTGTCCAATCTGGCTCTTCCCCATTAAAGACGCTGCAATCCTTGTTATCATCATTGTGGCTATTTTACTCCCATACACCAGGATTGCTCAAAATCTAGACTAAAAAATATATTCAAACTTATAAATATTTGCAGTGAAAATAGCTTTTTAGCAACCCAAAAAAATACCCTTCCAAAAATATTTGCAAAGCTATATTATTATCACCAGAGTCGCACTTTTTGCGCACACTAGGTGCAAAGTTCAATTGAACTCAACACACACATTTTATGTGTACTGTATTTACAATTTAACTTTGCAAGTGACCAACAGTAACAATACCGTTCCAACTTATAATTAAGTCAAAAAAAGTTCTACAATAACGCAATAATTTCTCCAAAGCACAAGCAAAAAATTACTCAATACGACTCACAGTCTTAACAAAGACCAAGTACAATTGATTATTGCAGTGTTCTAATACTTTGTACATTTATTAACTCACTCAATGATCTTTAACAATGCGTTTCAAATATTTGATATCAATTATAAAATGCTAAGCTGCCACACTACCAGACAATCAGATAACTCCTACACAGCTAAGCTCTGGACTCGGGCAATCTTGTTCACCCCACTACCTTTTCACGTGTCTCTTCCAGCTGCGTTTATAATAACAGAGACAAACTGAATACAAAATCACGCATTTTATAACTCTCCGTCTAGACAGTATATATACATATAATGACGCATGCCCAGTTCAATGCTACCAGGGCTACCATGGCAGTTCATATCCCGTTGTGAAAATTTAAACAAATCAATGACTATCCACCCCAAATTACATACGTATAATCTGTAAATTCAACTTCGATTGACATGCATTAGACTTGCATAGAATGATATAAATATACTTAATATCGTATTGCATAATTTAATTATTCAATTAATATCATTGTATCCTGGTTATCTGTGGGGTTAGTCGAATTCTTACATATGCATTCTATGACCAGTAACCTACACATGATTGCTGTGAAAAAAAAACTGTGTGAATAATGTTAGGTTTATTCGGCGATTTACACATTGAATATCCTTGACGAATCTTTTTGTATTTTTACACTACTGTACATACTTAGTTATAAATTACAGATAGACAGACACTTATGCCATTTTCCTCCGACGCTAATCGAAGTTTAAACTCCGGTTATCCTGTTTTAAAACTATATTTGAAAAATTGAACCAGGCTTAAGCCATGCCGGAGGAAACGGGCATTAATGGCTTATAATAAATCTGAAGCTTTGCGAAGGTAAGATAATCATCTAATCAGCAGATACGAAAAAAAAAAAACAGAAAAAACTCTTCAACAATGTGCCAAAATTCAACACACTTAAGTTACCCGATAATGAACTTCGTAACGCGTAATGACGTAAATCCATTATCATGTTATTTTTAATCACAAACAACTGATATTGCGTTCATCTGCTTTGTGTGAATTATAGTAACATGTTTTCAGTACATTTGATTATTCACAGACGGTGGGATTTTGTTTCTTGTGCAATATTAATTTTTCATTAATTTGAATTTGAAGAAGAGTTGCATTCCAGTTCCTATGTTTTGTCATTGAAATGCAAGGAAGAAAGCCAATTTTAGGAGACATGGATGAGTGTTCCACTTCCTTCCTTCCTTTCCTTATGGCTGTTCCCCAATGGGGGACATGTGCCAGTAACTGGTTCTAATAATCAAGGATTGGAAGCTTTCCACACTAGATGGCGATGTACATTGCGAAATCGGGTCTTATTCAACTAGGCATGAGCGCGAGGGGACCTACAGAGTTTATACACCGAATCCGAACTTCTTCTTCTTGTTCCTTATGGCTTTATGCCCTCATAGAGGGCCAAGTGCCAGGTGCACAAAATAGTTTTGGATACAATGGAAGAGTTTCGTTCTGGATTGGCGATCACTTGAGTGTACTTTTGCCGGCGATTGGCGAGCCAACCTTAAGCTTGGCTTCTTGTTTCAGTCGGATGGCAGCCTTGATTGTGAAGAACCTTGGTGAAGGATTCTCGCAGTGGCAGCATTGGATCTGTCGTCCAATGGAATTGTGACGGAGCTAGTCTTACTTGCTCGGGCCGTGAGGGAGTGTTAGTATGAGGAGTAACAGAAGAGTGTGTGCGAGAGCGATCGAGTCGGATGTGAGGATTAGTGAGAGTGTATTACGCCACAATGCACGACAGACCAGACAACACATGGGACTGACCTTCAGACAGCCTTTTACCTAAACATAAACACGAATGATTTAAAGGTACGTATAAACTATTTAATCTCTAAATTACCTAAACTTAAGCTAAATTAAACTAAACTAGGCTTTAATTTTAGTTTCGGCGAAAAAATCGGTGATTGCCGTGATTATTTTTCCTTCAGATGAAAAGACTAGATTCCCTGCATCGAATGGCGGAAAGCACTGATTCTCAATCAGCCTATCTCTCAACACCGATGACTGTCTTCGTACTAAGGGGCAATTCCACATACAGTGATTTAGATCCTGATCTTCTATGCCACATCCACAGAGGCTCGACTCAACAGCCCTGATTCGATTCAAATGCGCAGCTAAGAAGGTATGTCCTGTTCTCATTCTATTGATCATTGTGATCTGGGATCTGTTCAGGCGCAGCTTTGCGAACCAAGGGGCACTGTAGTGAAAGGCTGATTCTGTAAAAAAGCGCCTTCCCTTTGTTTGACTGTATATTTTGAAGTATTCCATTGCTTGAGCATTGGCCTTGCAAAATAATGTGGGGAGCAAGTCGCCCAGAATGACTCGACTAGAGTCAGGAAGAGCTAAATCCAAGGC